>APFE030160306.1:325229-353128 GCA_000404065.3 Pinus taeda
TGTGATGACCAGATAATTATGTGAATAAATTCTCTGTTTTTACCATTGTAGGTAAAATGTGGAACATAGATTATTATTTTCTTTATAAAATGGTGAAAGTGTCATTAATTCCAAAACTGAATTTGAATTGAGTTAATTACATATAGTAACTTTGATGAGGAAGTTATTCTCTTTTCTGCTAGATTGTTATTTTTTTAAATATATATATATTAATAAACAGTTGCCAACAAGGGGGCAAAACCCTAACTGTTTTTTCATCCTTCCATAGAAAGATGGGAAAGGAGGCCCGGGCTGTTAAGGAACATACGGGGGGGAAAAGCAGCAAGAAAGGAAGAAGCAGAAAAGACAGTGCTAAGCCTGGTGAGGACCAGATAGCACAGGCACAGGTAGTGCATTATAATTTGCTGAAGGCAGAGGCCTGGCAAATGAGCTTGGGGAGAGATTAGTCTGGATCGATTAATCTCGTGGTTGGGTGGAAAACAAGCAACAAAACATAATCTTCTCCAATCTGAGGAAGGTTCGAAGACCGCACGGGTGACATTACAGGTAACTACTGTTACTGTTTTTATATTTATAAGAAAAGTTATACTCTTCAAATAACAGATAGCTGTAGATTGAAATTGGAACGCTCTGGCAGTAGTTCCAGTACACTAACAGGAGAATAATTACATTCAGTTGAGATGGGAAAGACTATTATTTATAGTTTGACAGAACCTAAGTTATATATATATCTTGAAACAGAGGACTGTTTATTAAGGTTCAACAGAACTTAGGTTAATTATACAACTTGAACAGTGAACTGTTTACAGTCGAATGAATCTGAGTTATTAACTAACCTGAGCAGAAGGCTATCTGGGAGGCTTCAGGAATCTATTTTAATACCGAAACCCTCCCATAAAAGACAAACCGCTGGTCTAAGGGGAACAGTAATTCTATATACAGAAGGATGGAAGGACTCAATAATTGTACCTGTATGAAATAAAGAGATGATAATAAAATAGATGAATGAGCAGCGAATAGATAATGGCAAAGATTTATAGGTCGGGGTGAGATTTACTCCCTTATACTGTAATAAAATTCCTTAGAAATCATATGCTATAAAAGAGGCCTTACTTCCTCCTCTGTAACAGTAAAAATATAGTGAAATTATACAACAGCATTGTAAAATGAAAAGTCATGACCAAACGACATTCATATATATATATACCCTTAAGTACAGGGTCAGGGTTTTTGGAATGAAACTGAACGACAATTCGTATATATTTCAGAAAACATATTAATGAACCTCGAAGAAAACAGTACTCGAAAGCTATGTAATTGGAAATAACCAAGTAACATCATTCAAAGAAATTCCACGAATATATAACCAGAATTAATTGGGACAGTCCCATGAATATAATGCTACAGCGAAACCAGAAATTAAAAACCACTGTCTCTTGTAGGGAAACAACTCCTGAGCGTCGAGCGCATGGAGACATAAGGCCGACTAATATAAACAGATATATATATGCTTTCAAATTGAGAAAACGAAGATTATACACTCTAGTACCAGCAAATTAGGCAACCAAACCCTCGTTGGTAATAAAACCGATTGTTACAGAAAAGTGGAACAATAGCTATATATATAACAGTTAACGAAAGCTCAGAAATATTTATATATAAACGAACTTTCAAAAAAGAAAATCAAACCATATGCTCAGAGCTGAGCTTCACGCGGAGCAGAGTAAAAGACAAATATATATATACAGAAACAGTCATACAATCATTAAACTGTCCTGAAGGGCGCAGCCGGACCAAAGTTAGGAAACCAGTGGCCGCCAAATAAAATCCTTAAATAGAATAAGAGAGAACCTAGCTCTCGGAAATTCATTCATTTACAAATAACCATTAAATAAAGACCTGAAACCTCTTATAAGGTGTAAGCTCGTCACAGTAACCATGGAACATTACATGGACGGAACCCATGACATCGGGCTGTAGAGGGCTTCTTAGCCGGAAGGTAAACAAGGAATCAACATCCATGGGAAACAAGCAAAACACCTGACAAGAGAAGAAAGTATTAAAAATTATTCCTCATTTCATCGCTAACTTCCTATAGAGGTTAGGCTCTTACCGGTAAACGATTTCACCCTGAAATTCTGTGACTGTAGCTCCTTGCCGCCGTGCCGAGTTTTTTCGTACCTGTTCCACCATTCGATGTGTTAACAGTTAGTTCAGAATCAAACCTTAATGTTGTTAAGAAACAAACAGGGGTATGAAAGCGGACTTACTGATAAAATAAGCGATGCCCAAAGAGAACGTTGATCACCCGCATAGCCTCCAGAGATAAGCAAATGATTTCTGTCTATTATCGAAACAAGGAAATCACCTGTGTAATTGACGCCATGGAAGGGTGCCGAATAACAGAGCTCTTATGAGGCGGCCTCTCTCGGAGAAATGAATAACAGAAACCCTAACATGAAGCTTGTAGGGTAAACACGCGGATCTTCCACCGTCCGATGGCAGGATTCAATCCCCATCGTCGAAGCTACCAACATCCCGAGGAGGCAGAGTACTTGTCTGCTGCATTTAAGGAAATATCTTTTTTCGCGATCAACAACCAGATCAAGGGTCGATAAAACCAAGGCAGGTCGACCTGTCCATGCCTCATGCAACTGGTATGTAGTGGGTAGAGTCCGCCATGAGGTTCGGGTACTGCAAATCGTATTGTATACGATTTGTCAATCACCAGGTTGGTAAGTCTTAAATGCAGATATAAATTCTCCTTGGTAATGGAGAGAACAGTATAACGAATGTTAAATAATTGTACTTGAAAGTACACCAAGGGCGGTGGGTCAACCCCTGTCCCAGAATTAGACTATGTACCATGTAAATAAAGAAAAAAAAAATTTACTCTGAACTTTATTATTATTGTTTGGAAAATGGGTTATGACACGTTCCCTGCCGTTATGAGAAGCCTTTCTCGCGAAGGGATTCGGCGCCGAGTCCTCGCCATTGGGCTGTTCCGAATTCACCAAAAGAATCTGTTGGGCTTGTCCAAAATCCAGTACTACATCATCATAAGGTTTCGGATCAAACTGCCAATATGAACTCGCAGTTGCACTCATGGCGGACTGGTTAGTCTGAATCTCTCCCGCTGCCTTACTCAAGCAGCTGCGAAGCAAATCATAGGTTTCAGAATGACCATGAATGGCCAATTCCGCACTGGAAAAATTTGGAGGGAATGTGCACTGCATCATGAAGTTTGGAGGATATCTATCAGCTGTGTGAGATCAAAGATAAAGCAGAAGCCAGGACTCCAAATTTTGCAGGCAAAGAAGTGGAGGCGTACAAAACTCGTGGGACGTGTCGCTTGGACAACTCCCAAGCACTGAGAATGGAACTTAGCCCAGTTGTGTCAAACTCCCATCTACTCAGAAACTATCACACAGCCTAATCAATGGAATCCCTAGACCAGACCAATGGCCTTGTGCCTTCATTGGAAAGTCATTTATAGATTTTATCAGACCCGGCAAGTGGTCATGTGCAACGGCAAGGCATCTTTCCCAGAAACTTCCAATTGCATGACATCACGGGAATACCATAAGGCCACTTCAAGAGTTTCACCTTCTTAGGATAGTCTGTATTTGAAAGTAGGATTAATTTTTTATTGGGGTTAAATTTAAAATAAGGATGGGATGTAATGGTGGAAAGTGGAGGCTTTCTTTTGTTTTGTGTTTTTTTTGGAAAGTGAAAGAGTTTTTTTTAGTTTTTATTGTTTTGTTTTGGTTTGTTTTTTTGTCAGATTTAATTTTTATAAGGGTTTCTTTAAAGTTATGGGGCACTTTTAGGTAGTGGTCAAACTTGTGGTTGCACATAGAGAGTCCATATTAGATGCTTTCATGACCAGTGCATACATAAGTGGATCAAAACTCACCTCATGTCTTTTCTTAAAAAGCTAAAGGATCTTAAATCTAGTGGTTTGATGAACAATTTGTTTCCCCAACTATTTAGGACATGATATAACTAGACCATTTAATAGCAAACACTGATCTAACTTACCCATTCTCCAAACATTTTAATTCAGATTATATATTATTTTTATGATTTTTATGCAATTAATAGGTTACAGCTATAACAAACTACCAAATTTATAAACATACAACCCTAACCCTTCTAATTTTAAACTATACTATGAAAATATAAAAAAAAAGACATACTATTAATTATTATACTCAAATGATATAAATATAAATTTTGTTATACTCTATAATTAATAATTAACTATATATATCTGTAAATATAAATGAAATTATATATATCCATTTTGATGGCAACTTTTGGAATGTAATGATATGTAATATTATATACATTAAAAAAACCTTTATTGTAATTTTGTAATTCGATAACATACGCATCCCACTTAAATAAAGAATTTCTGATGGCAACTTTTGTTACGCTTTATATATATATATATATATATCACTTTTGATTGTAATTTTGTGAATTCGATGAACATGTACGCATCTCCTACTGCATAATTTAAAATCAAGTAACGTCAAATTCAGTTTTGATTGTAATTTTGGTGAATTCGATGAACATTTACACATCACATCTCTTACTGTATAATTTAACGTTTACTTTTGGATCTATGAAGGGCTCGAAGTAATGATTTAGTTGCAATAAATTACAATCTAACGAATATGATATATAAAACCTTACATTATATTAAAGATATACAACAAATCTTCCTAATTCTTCAAGATATAAATATTTATATCTATATTCGATTTATATATAATATATTATTATTTATTCGTAGTATGTTACTTTATGGTAATTTTTTTCATTAAAAATATAAATATTTTATTTTTATTTGATTTATATATTAATTATATATATTAATATTATATATATGGTAAGTATTTTATTTTTTAATATTAAGTGTTATTGGTATATGATAATATCTCCATTATAGGTAAGTGTTTCCTAGTATATCACATTATCTTTATTATTTTAAATTTTAAAACATTTTTGAAAATTTTGAATTAATATCTAAATAGATAAATGAGGGAAAAGAAAAAAGATGAGTCAATCCCTTTTGTGTTGTATTCCACTTCCATAATTGTACAATTAGTGAAACTTCTTATTTCCTTTTTTCTTTTGTTCCTTATATTCTCTTACTCCTCTTTTGTTTTTGTTCCCCATATTTGTCAATAACTAAGGCATTATAAAGCATCAACTAAAAGACATGAAAACAAGGCACTTTATTTAGAATGCTTAGAGTAAAAAATCTTTTTATTTGAATGGAATAGGGACTGTTTTTTTTTTTTACATTTTAAGTGGATTTGAAAAGTTTAGAAATATTTAGATTGTAGTTTTTAGGTGGTAAGATTACAAATTTGATAAAAAAGAGTCTAAAATATGAGATTTTTAACTAAAAAAATGATAATCTATTTTAAAGTCATAGTTCAGCTGGATACAAATTAATATAAAACCTTATAAGTTCACATTGAATGAATCAGAATTATTTATGATATCTAGATAATATCATCAAATCGAAGCATGATATTTAGCTCATGTAATTATTTCCTTGTTTGTGAAGACACTCCTTTTAAACAACCTTAAGATTATGAGTTCTAGCTTCAATGATTTCTTTCTATTTGGTTACATGTACGCTATCTATGATGTTGTCTAAATTTAGCTATGTAACCCATTTACTTGTATATGACATTCATTAGCACACACATGATAGGCTCGACGAGAAACTTTACAAATTTTCTAAGCATGTGTTACCTAGGTTTCTCCTTTGTTAGTTAGTTCATATATTATTCTTTTGAGTTATTCCTTAACATAATGGCGTGACACCTTCAATACTTGATCCTTTATGTGCATTTGTGTCTCACTGAGGAAAATCCTTTCTAGTTAATCTTCACCACTTTACTCTATGTTCCTTCGTCTCACCCTTCCTAGGTGGCCAAAGTGGTTGTAATGAATAATATATGACTCCCCGAGTGATACCATGACCATGATTGCATTGAGTCAACAACAACATATCAGTAACATTTCCTTTTTAGTCCTCCATACGTTAATCATTGAATACCTTGATATATAGATAGTTTATTCACACTATGACACGTCGACATTAAAAACACCATGAGGAAGAAAGAGAACATATGTAAACCTTCCATGTTACCCCAAATTTCATGTCACATCATGAAATTACTTTGATAGTCATCAATAAAGAAAAGAGTCTTATGAGACCTCCATTAATCTTAAAATAAGGATAGTACATAGTGTACAATTCTCAAAGTGTTGGTTTTCTTTCCTAGGGTCTAAATATTAAGTCATCTTAATATGCTTTGCCTCTAAAAAAGCTTTGAGATACCTTGATGAAGTGATAAGTTGGTGTTTTTGATGAGAGAAATTTCCCTAAATATTTTGAATTGTATTAAATGCTTTTAGATTTTTCTTGAAATGTTTTACATCTAAGTTGATGCATAGACTATGCAACTTTAAAAGTACATAATTGATGATTAATTGAATCATATATGCTACATGCAAATGATTAATTAGATAAATGGGATAACCATGTTATGACATGCGGAAACTAGATGAAGATATTGGTAACATCCCCATTCCATGTAACTCTCAAAACACCCATGAATACATTATTACTTTGTTTCCTAGGATCCCCTTGTTTCCTGTCATTGCACATCTATAATTTTTGGTGTAGTATAAGAAACTAGTCTATCACCATCATAAATACTTTCACTTAGTTTAGATTCAACTTTGATGATAATATCTCTAATCATCAACACTAACTATCTCCTGTTGGCTCATATTACTTTAGATAGTAAGAAGTTCAATTAAAGTTATTATTGTAATTTCCCTAGATGGGGTGTTTAAAGCGGGACATGTTCGGGGCCACAATATTGTTATCCCATTAGGTATTAAGGAGGGTGGGCATGGAAATAACTCCTCCCCACAATAATAATGGCTTCCACCACATTTGGATCATCCTCTCATGGTTCATTACTTACATTGAGGGCATGGGCCTTTTTCTCTAGATCTAGTTTAATGTCCAATTCTATTCAACAATCTTAGATATTTTATTGTATTATGTTTACTATCTGTAGTTTTAGGATTCTTTAGTCTAGCCATGCCTCACCATGGGTATTGGTCATTTTTGGAGTGGGGGAAACTCTCTCCACATTGTAGAAACTCCTTCTAGATTCAAACTACTTATGTAATATTCTAAAACAAAAGAATTGAGTCTACTCTACTCATCAACATAGACAATTCAATCGTTCGAGAAATCACAAAAGATGAGACAAGATTCAATAACATATCCTTATAGATTTATCTTAGGGGAAAGCTTGCTACTCAAAAATGCTTCCTATTTGTATATTGTATTAGATCAGAAAATAGAGAAGAAAATATATTTTTTGTTCAACCTGAACAACCTTTGCACAAGTACAATCTATCTCACTGCCTCACAAGCTGAGTCTGGACAATTCTGCTAGCTGCCAAACTCTTATTTCCTCACATTGTTTCCTTGGGAATTAACCCCATATGAATTAGGAAAATTCCTAACTAGAACTACACAATCCTGATAAGCCCTTCTCTAATTGCATGCACCACCTGTACAACTGAGAAAAGTTATACAACTGATAGTACACTAACCTTGAACTCCAATCTGAACTGGGTAACTTGAATTGCATGCATGCATGAGTTAATTATGGATGATTTATCAGATAGTTGGTTGAACACATGAAGTTGCACCTTACTACTAGACCTCCTACTAGTTCCTCCAATAGTTGGAACTATTTTAACTAAAATTATTTCATTTTAACTTAATTAAACTATTACAACTAAAAATTAAACTCAACCTAGTCTCCTAAAATATAGGAACCACTCTACGTGACTCAAGTTAGGCCCTCAAATCGAATGAACTGAGCCAACTAAGTGAAATTAACTTATTTAACTCATTCTCATTGCCTTGTGATGTCGAATTACGATTTTCTCCTAATTTAATTCAAGGATAAATTAAATTAGATATTGGTAACATTCCTACTCCATGTAACTCTCAAAACACCCATGAAGACATTATTAATTTGTTTCCTAGGATCCCCTTATTTCCTCTCATTGCACACCTATACATTCTAGTGTAGTATAAGAAACTAGTCTATCACCATCATAAATACTTTCACTTATTTTAGATTCAACTTTGATGATAATATCCCTAATCATCAACACTAACTATCTCCTTTTGGCTCATATTACTTTACACAATAAGAAGGTCAATTAAAGTTAACATTGTAATTTCCCTAGATAGGGTGTTTGAAGTGGGACATGTCGGAGGGCACAAAACTATTATCCCATTAGTTATTAAGGAAGGTGGACATGGAAATTCCTCCTCCCCAAAATCATAATGGCTTCCATCACATTTGGATCATCCTCTCATGGTTCATTACTTGAGGGCATAGGCCTTTTTCTCTAGATCTAGTTTAATGTCCAATTCTATTCAACAATCTTAGATATTTTATTGTGTTATGTTTACTATCTGTAGTTTTAGGATTATTTAGTCTAGTCATGCCTCACCATGAGTATTGATCATTTTTGAGTGGGGTGAACTCTCTCCACATTGTAGAAAATTCTTGTAGATTCAAACTACTTATGTAATATGCTAAAACCAAAGACTTGAGTCTACTCTACTCATCAATAGATACAATTTAATCGTTCGGGAAATCACAAATCATGAGACAAGATTCAATCACATATGCTTATAGATTTATCTGAGGGGAAAGCTTGCTACTCAAAACCACTTCCTATTTGTATATTATAATAGATCAGAAAATAGAGAAGAAAATATAATGCATGTTTAACCTGAACAATCTCTGCACAAGTACAATCTATCTCACTGCCTCACAAGCTAAGTCTAGCCAATTCTACTGCCTACGAAGCTCCTATTTCCTTGCACTGTTTCCTTGGGAATAAACCCCTTATTAATTAGGTAAATTCCCAATTAGAATTGCACAATCCCTATAAGGCCTTCTCTAACTGCATGCACCACATGTAGAACTAAGAAAAAACATACAACTGATAATACACTAACCTTGAACTACAATCTCAACTTGGTAACTTGAATTTCATGCATGCATGAGTTAATTATGGTTGATTTATCAAATAGTTGGTTGAACACATGAAGCTACACCCCACTGTTAGACCTCCTACTAGTTCCTCCAATATTTGGAACTATTTTAACTAATATTAACTTAGTTTAACTGAATTAAACTATTACAACTAAACATTAAACTCAACCTAGGCTCCTAAAATATAAGAACCACTCTACGTGACTCAAGCTAGGCCCTCCAATCGAATTAACTGAGCCAACTACGTGAAATTAACTTAGTTAACTCATTATCATTGTCTCATGATGTGGAATTAAAATTTTCTCCTAATTTAATTCAAGGATAAATTAAATCATCATTTTCTTATTTCCATTTTCACCACACATAATGCCACAACCTTGTGCACATGAGGATTATTAACTGGCATTTGCAAGCACCATCAAATTTTGTATTGTGGTGACTTAAGGAAATAATTCTTTTATTTTCAACCAGTTTGGCTTCATTTATTATTATGGATTGTTTCGTTGTATTATATTATTACACATCTTCTACTCTGTGATGCCTCATCCTCTCACATGTGATTGTGGAAACCTTCGACTCTTTCTTCCTCTACTCATAAGGATCTTTATAGGAGTTCGTTTTGTTTTCTCTCTCACCCCTCTTCTTGACTACACCTCGGTTAAGTATATTTATTTCATGACACGTCTAATGCCTAAACTCATTTGGATAACGAACACCTTTCCCTCTCATTTGTCTCTTCTCATTTGGTTTCTTTGTCCCATGTATCACTCCCTTCTTTCCCTTTCCCCCTAGATTCTTTCTTAGTGCTTCAATTTTACTTATGCCATGGAAAGCATTTTAGTGTATTAGCTACTATGCATGATCAATATGCTAGGATACATCATGAAGCAACCTACTATTGAAAATAGGAAGGCTCGGGTTCCCAACAATGGGAAGAGAGCTATACAACTAGATATAAAGAGAATACTCTACAACAAGTCTAGGAAGAGATTTATCAGGTAGAGAGGGTTCTCTTTGATGAACAACACTGCATGATGATTTTGTCGTAGATATGAGTCACTCCATGGATTGCTACAATGATTACATGGACACTATCGATATATATTGGTAATTAAATTTGTTGTTTGGATGTGTGGTAGTCGATAGAAATAAAACAAAAGAAGACATTCCCCTTCTAATAGATGATATGCAACTGAATATGCAATTGATTAATAACATACTCAGAAGAATAAAATCTCACATATGGCATCCTTCCTCAAATTGATTGCTTGCTAGGCTATAGCAAAGAGCCCATTCTAGTGGGGGATTTGAAATTTTACAAGTCTCAAATATGGCCATGATGTTATCCTCACCTTCAATTCTTGATTGTTTGTTTTGTTTTGTTTGTTTGTTTTTTTTTGTTTTCGTTTTTTGTTTTTTTAAGAATGGCACTAGATGCCTAACATATCACATTACATTTTATGTCTCAGATCAAACTGAGTAAACGTTTTATTTGACTAGTATGAAAATTGAAGTTACATGTCTAGTTTTTTTAGTGCTACTCACGACAAATTTAGGTAATTTTGATGTAAATGATTGATTTATAGGAATAGAATATTTACTTTACAAAAGGGAAAAAAAGTTAACATTAAAGTTTAATTGCAAATTTCCTTTACTATCCTCCCGTAAAGATATAAATATATTTATTTATATTTCAATTACATATGTTATTATGATTATTATTATTATTATTAAGAAAGATAACACTAACCCAATATCAATATCATATTTATATTATTTTCTTTTTGTTGTGTATATAAATATATGTCATTTTATCTTTTTTTAAGCAATTTTTATATTAGATGCACATTACAAATTTCTCTTGTTCATATAGATATATATGTTTTTATTTATCTTTAACTTGCATATAATACAATTATTATTCATTATAAGTATTATATATTTCCAACATTTATATGTAAGGATTATGTGTATATGGCAACATCTCCATCTCCATCATATATACGCATTTCCTAATACGACAATATCTCCATCATCCTGAGCTATTTAACACTTCACTACTTTTTGATGCAATATCTACATGCACATCTAAAGGATTAAAAAATGGAATATGATTAAACTTCTTTTTTTTCACCTTTCTCTTTCATAAGTGTACAACTACTAAAATTTCCAACTTCCCTTATCCTTTTTCTTTCCATCTTCATCAATAATTGCTATATCGTCAAACATCAATTCAAATTCCTCTTTTCAGAGCAATATAGTGGAGTAAGTGAGCTTCAGATTTAGATGCTAATAATAGAGAGGAAGATTCCACCTTTAGAAAGTGAGACCCAATTCCTAGGTAGAATGTTACAAGTATAACATATTTGTATCTCAATGAAATGATCAAGGTATTGTAATTTTTTGCATTTTGTTTTGATTTGATGATACCAAAAAGTATTTGGATTTTATTTTTGAGTTTTTAGAAATGCAACTTTTGAAAAACTAGCTTAAAACCAAGGCTTCTTAGATAAAATAATAATAATAATAATCTGATTTAAAACCAAAGCCTATCCAAATGCCAAAATAACATATGAGACCCGCTTTGTTTTGGGACAAGTGATCCTATTAGCATACATTGCCATGTTTCTCAATAGGAACCTTATGGTTTCACATAGAATAAAATTGATCTTTTCTGATATACAAATATCCTCATCAAATTGAACAAGGATATTTAACTCTTACAATTATTTCCTTATTTTTTAGGACACCCTTCAATTTTCCCCTACGTCGGATATGGAGTTGAAAGTAACCATGCATACTAGTTTTATATTACTTTTGTTATGACAATTTGTGTTAAGAGAAAAGTGTTGGGATGGGGTCCCCTAGGGTAGAATGGAATTATTTAGTCCTTTTATGTATACAATTTTGTAAAAGATGTAGTCTCCGCGATTTGTGGAAGCGGAGCGTGTGGATGAATAAGAGTCAAAGGGACTTAGCCCCTTGTTTTAAGTAAAGTTTTGAGTCACTTTTAAGATTCACCCATGGTGCATGGACCATGGAATTTTATGAAAGTCTATAAATAGTTGAGTCTTAGCGAAAGATAGAGGTAACTAGATGAAAGTTAAATAGAGAATTTCTTGGGAAAAAGCTAAGGCAGGAAGGCTCTACTTCATATGCTTAGGTAGAGGAAGGAAGGTCCTGCAGCTGAGTGTGTGCAGACCTAGCTAGAGTTCGCAACAGAGTGCGTAGGCCCTTGTAGCTATGTGTGTAGGGAATTTTGATTCTGTAATCAATGAATGAAATATCAATAAAGATAATTTTCCAAAGAATCCCTGAGTATTTCTGTTTATCTCTATTAATGTTATATATTGTTGATAAATGACATGTTTTATGAATTACAGATTAAATTCTATGCAACTATATTGAATTTACCTTAATAATATCTGGAATGAATTCTTAGTCACTTCCGAGAAGATTATGGTGATTTCTCTTATGTTTCTTGGTGAATTAATTAGATATGCACAAACTCCAATTTAGGATTTCTTTCTGGTGCATGTAAGTAGGGTAGTCGACTGTTAATGATCCACAATGACTGATCATGGGATTTCGTGAAGGTATGAAGGCCGATTTAATTGATTTGTAGTAACGTGCCCTAGGAGTTTATCGATCTCCGTGAAGGTAGACCCAAAGCGCTGGAAGACATCACACTAGTCTCTAGATGCATAAACTTGGTTCTTGCATCCCCGCATACTAATTCGGGTGAGACTGCAACCTATGATACACGGGTTGTTTCCAAAAGGGCCAGTAGTGTAGGGTTTTGTTGGTTGGCACAACTCTGAACCTCAGTTAGGACCCCCTAAGTTAAGAAATGGTTATGTTTCCAGGACTAGGATTTGCTTGAAAGAGATGTCTGATGTCTCATCATTTTAACCCAACCAAGAAAGAAATTGAAAAGTGGTTGGATCGAAAGATTCATGAGTTCTCGATGCAAGAAAATAGGAATCCATTCATGTCAGAGGAAGATTAGTTAGACAGATATATGTATACTGAGATACACAAAATCTTCTTTTGCGCCTTCCCCACTGAACTGTATGAGTGGTTAGCCAAGTTGACAGACGGTCAAGGAAGATGGAAGCTCAATAATCCTATAGTGTGGACTCCAGAATTGGTACGATGACTAGAATCTTATGAAAATAAGATCGCGTGAGCTGTCGAGCACTGGCTCGATCGAACTCTAGGAGGATTTGTTATAGAATTTTTAGTTGATACCTCAGTCAGTTGTAGCGAATATTCTTCAAAGGACCATGAGGTAAGAGTTTAATATCATTGAATACTTGGATTAAAATGTTGATATGTGAAAAATGGGTGATGCCATTACCTTGATGTTCGCAGTTACGTGAAGTGGAAGATTCTTTAGAAATCGTAAAGGATTAGGACCAGAGTATAGTCCATTGATTGGACCTCCTTCAAGTGATGACGAAGGGGTGGGGTAGCCTATGTTGTGCAGCGCTGTTAAGCTAATCACTCAAGGGATTCCTACAAAAAACCATCCATCCACTCCACCGCCACCTACACCTCCACCACATACACCTTCGTCGATGCCTTCACCTCCACCGCCACCTTCAACATGGTGAACGCAATGAAAATGTCAATCTTCAAGGGCATAGGAAGTGAAGATCCTAAGTAGGTCTAGTTTGTTGCAAATGTTGTATGGATATCTCAACAGATCAATGATGATAACATAAACAAGGCACAGTTGGTGACTGCTTTGTAGGATCGTGAGCTAACTTGGTACATTAAGTATTGCATTGATAATCCTCTTGCGACACTAGTAGAAGTTAAGACAACTTTGAACAAAGATTTTAGTAAGCCTAAATCTAACTCGTATTGAGAGATTGAATTTAAAGAGATCATGATGAAAGTTGAGGACACACCTTGGGATTTTGATCAGAGGTTGAAGTGCCAGATCAGGCAGGCTAACATGTAGATCACAAATTGCCAGCATCGTGACTAGTTTATCACGTCACTTCTACCCCATTTGAGGATCACTTTGTCATAGTAGAAGATAGATACACAAGAAAAAGTGTTGGAGATCAGAATGAGGCTACATGCATCACCTATTCAGGGTACGAATCTAGGGGTACAATAGATCCACTCACAGTTAGCAAGCTTACACCTAGAGTTACATATTTTGAAGAAAGACAAGGAGATTAAACCAAAAATGCATGCAGAAGTATGGTGTTTGAAGTAATAGGGCCACGGGCATGATAAAGATCATTGTTTTGTATATTAGAGCTATATTATAAGAGGGGAACCAATTCCTTTGAAACATGTAATCCCAGCAGGACCGAGCATGGGGGTTGTGTTGTGGTGCACTATTTGTCAAGTTACTAGGCAACATGCAACGAATAATTGCTATTTACTTCAGAAGTCTATTCAGACACCCCAACAGTTTTTCTGTAATTTTTGCAAATCTGTGGGCCATGATGAGCACCACTATCGAAGCTATTGGTTGATGATGGAAAGAACCCCTACATACCATATGCAAGTAGAAACTAGACCTCCAGATCAAGGCACCGGAGGTGCATGCGGAGGTTATTAGGGTCGAGGACGAGGTCGGGGAGGAGGACCTGGTAGAGGTTGTGATCAGATTATCTACTAAAACTATGGATAGCTAGAGCGCTATGCGTGAGAATGCCAGAATCTTGCACACCCATCATGTCAATATTGCAGACAATTTTACCATACTATAGAAGAATGCCCGGTGCTAATAGCTAAAATGCAAGAGAAGGAAATCCAACCTCAAAGATTGACGCAAAATTTACAAATTATGATGGCTCAACCCCATGAAGAAGATCAAAGTGTTAATATTATGCTAAGAACTTGAATGATGACTGACACTGATAAAGGTAAACAACCTGAAGAAGAGGGATGGGTCCACAAAGTGCCAAAGAAAGAAGTTGACTTTAATCTCGATCATGCTAAGGAAGCATTTATGTAAGAGAACAAAAGCTTCGCGGAGGCCTCCACCTTAGGAAGCCAAAGCAAGATGTAAGAAGTCAATGTGCCTGCAAATGTTGATCCTTCTGTACTCATGATATTTTTGGAGACCTGCATGAAATTGTGGCATGACGGCAAGGTTGTGGAAGACCTACATGAACTAATAAATAAATGTGCTAGTAAGGAAAAATCCCCTAAAGAACATCACACGGTTAGAAATATTTCCAAGCATAAGGCATGAAAAGGGAGAGAGATGAGGCTAACAATGCAAATAGGTGATTATGAGATGGACCATGTCATCTTGGATCTAGGGTCTGATGCGAATGTTTTATTGAAATAGACATGGGAAAGGATGGGGAGACCTGCACTGCATTGGTCCCCGATTCAGCTCAGGATGGCAAAACAACAGAAAATCATCCCCATGGGACAATTATATGGGGTAACGGTGGATATCGAAGGTGCGAGTGTGGTGGCAGACTTTGAAGTTATAGAAATTGTTGATGACATTAATCCTTACCCCCCACTCCTGGGGATCAATTGGCTATTGATATGAATGGGGTCATTAATTTGAAGAAAAGAATGATGTCATTTGAAAGGAAGTCATATGGGGTAACGGTGGATATCAAAGGTGCGAGTGCGGTGGCAGACTTTGAAGTTATAGAAATTGTTGATGACATTAATCCTTACCCCCCACTCCTGGGGATCAATTGGCTATTGATATGAATGGGGTCATTAATTTGAAGAAAAGAATGATGTCATTTGAAAGGAAGTCACTTAGGGTTATAGTGCCACTAGACCCTGCAGAAGGGGTGCGCTATACTGAACCAGTCCGTGATTATGAAGAAAGTGACGATGAACTAGATTAGATTTACAAGATAACACAGCGAGATTAAGACTGGATCAATCCGATGGAAGATGGGTGGATTTCATGGGACCAAGAGAGTTCCTACACCTTTGATTCAGACAAGGAGTTAGAGCTTTGGTAGAATCGCTTACATGAAGTTTCTACATTGCGATGTAATATGATGATGAAGTCCCCCGTTGTGTTTCGTCGGAGGTAAGGAAATTACCTTATTATGATGGTTTAAATGATGTAGATATGCTTTTGGATGAATTTGAGCGTGAAGTCCCTGAGGACCACCACTTCCAAGCATTAGAGTTGGCACTATGTAATATGCCTACATGATGGTGGGGTACGCATAAGGATAGTTTTGCTGGATGGCAAGAATACAGAAGAATGATGAAGCTACAGTTTGGGCATGCTAATACCAGAATGATTGAGAAGTATAATGGAAAGGATGATATGCGTGATCACATGCTAAAATGGACTAAGGCATGGGGTACAAAACCGCAGCGACTGTGGGTACACATATTTTATGATACCTTGGATACTATCCCCATGAATTGGTATCTTGAAACAGAGGTCCACCATGGCACCGCAAAATGGGATGTACTAAAGGAAGGGTTATTATTTACTTTTAGTTTTGAAGATAGGTTTGCAAGCATCGATGAAGTGTTGCAAGAGATTAAAACGCTTATCTTTAGAAAATTGAAGGAACTTATGGAATGGACCCAACCATACTAAAGCACCCAGCTATGCCACGCATTGGAATACTATAACGTGACCACTAAAGAGGGAGAAGAAGACCCATGGAACCTTAATATTCTGGAGGTAGAAGGGCATCGTGAAGTTTAAGGACCCCAAATAGAAAACTGAGACATCTCCTCACCTTTGAAAACAAAGCAAGTAAATATTAGCACTGAAGAAGAACCAAAGTACTCAAAAATCAGATATTATTGGAATGATGCTACAGTAGTGAAAGTTGTGGAATTACTTTGCAAATATCAATATCTCTTCCCCACTAATTTTTGAGACTTAAAAGGAATAATAGGTGATTTGGGTGTTATGAAGATCACATTGAATCTGGATGCGAAGCTTATTAAATAGAGGCCTTATCACCTTAATCCCAAGTATAATGAAAATGTTCGCTAAGAGCTGGATAAGATGCTGGAGGTAGGCATCATAGAACTTGTTGAAGAGTCTGATTGGGTAAGTCTGATGGTGGTTCAAGAGAAGAAACGAAAACACAAAATAAGGATCTGCGTAGATCTGTAGAAGCTTAACGATGCATGTGCCCACCATCCATTTCTGACGCCGTTTACAAACAAAGTGTTAGACAATGTTGGAGGGCAGGAGGCCTATTCCTTTACTAATAGGTTTTCAAGGTATCATCAAATCAAGATCGTGCCAGAGGATAGGAGAAAAATGACCTTCGTAACAGAGCGGGGTTGTTTTTAGTACATTGTGATGCCATTTGGACTAAGGAATGCGTCGACGATATTTTCCCGTGTAGTCATAGCAGTGTTCAAGGAGTTCATTCATAAGTTTCTAGAAGTATACTTTGATGACTGGACAATGTTTAGATTAGTGAAGTGCAATGTAGCAAGTCTTCACCTGATGCTAGATACATGTCACAGATACCAGATAGTGCTGAATTTGAAAATATGCATATTCTGTGTTCCTTTCGAGATCTTGTTAGGCCATGTTCTCTACAAGCAAGGATTGATGGTGGACCCTGTAAAGATTGCAGTAATTGTAAATTTGGAGGCCCCTAGTAATGTTAAGTAGTTGCACACAACGCTAGGACATACAGAAGACTATAGAAAATTTATCAAAGCTTATGCTCAAATTACTGTGCCCATGGAGAAACTACTAAAGAAGGACGCGACATTTTGTTGGGACAAAGAATGTGAGTGCAACCTAGATATGTTGAAAGAAAATATGGTCACTGCGCCGATCTTGGTATTCCACGATTGGAAAAATGAGTTTCATGTACAAATGGATGCTTCTTGCATTGTTTTAGGTGTAGTACTAACACAAGCGAGTGAAAGAGAACTATACCATCCTATAGCCTTCGAAAGTAGGAAGTTGTCGAAGGTAGAGAAAAAATATTCAATGACTGAGCACGAAGGGTTGGCCATGGTCTACCTGATGCTACAATTCAGGAATTATCTATTAGGAGGACATTTCAAGATGTATACAAATCATTCTCCTTTAAAATACCTGGTCAAAAAGACTGTGTTGGGGGGGGGTGGAATTTGCAGATGGTTGTTATCATTTCAGGAGTATGACTTTGAAGTCATTCTCAAGCCCGAGAGGCTGAATGCAGGCCCTGACCATCTATCACAAATTGAGATAGGTGAAGAACCTAGTAATTTGGTGGAAGGGTTACCAGATGTATAGCTCCTTGTAGTGCACATCGCAGATGACCATTTTGTAGATATTATTCACTTCTTAATATCTTGGGGATGGCGATGGAAGGATACACAAGTTAGCAAAGGAAGGAATTAGTAGTACGCATACCTGACTTTTCAGTCATTGTGGAATATTTGTACAAAATAGGTTTTGATGAAATATTACGAAGGTATGTGCAGGACATTGAGCATGATAGAATTGTCACCAAGGCTTATTGGGAGCTGTGATAGGACATTATGCAGGCAAAGAAACTGCACAAAATATTTTACGTGCAGGCCTATGGTTTCCAACATTGCATAAGGATTCCAAGGCATACTGTAAGGTGTATGACTCCTGTCAAAGAACTAGCATACCGTCACAAAGAGATGAGCTACCACTACACCCTTAGATATCTTTGCAGCCCTTTGAAAAGTGAGCAATTGATTTTATTGGGGTAATTTATCCCCCTAGAAAGAAAATGGGTGCATGTTACATTATCACTGCGACGAAATATTTTACCAGATGGGCAGAAGCACATCTCGTCAAGGATTATACAGGGGATATGGCTGAAAAATTCTTATTTGAGTATGTCTTAACAAGGTTTGGATGCCCAAAATTGTTGATGAGTGACAGGGGTATGTACTTTCTGAATGAAACCATCAACAGGTTGACTGAGGAGTTCTAAGTATACCATCAGAAGAGTACACCATATCACTCGCAGGAAAATGGAACTGTCGAAGCCATTAACAAGATTTTAGAGAACACGATGACAAAGATCTGCAACGTGAAACAAAATGAATGGGATATATGCATACCTACAGTGATATGGGCTTATAGGACTACTTGTAAGAAGCTAACAGGACAAATTTTGTTTAGATTGGTCTATGGGGTCGAAGCCCTGATGCCGATGGAATACATTGTGCATAGTCTATGCATAACAACTTTGATAGATGTGGCAGATCGCAAGCCTTTGGAATAATGGCCTGCATAGCTCATGGAGCTCGAAGAAGATCAATTTTTGGCACGATTCCATCAACAAGTATAGAAGGAACGCAAAAAAGCATGGCATGATCGCCATATCAAGCTTTGTACATTCAAAGGAAAATGATCTTGTCCTGTTATGTGATAGTAAATTCACTAAATTTCTGGGTAAATTCTAGATGCATTGGTTAGGGCCATATATTGTCAAACTAATTACAGATGGCGATGCAGTTGAGCTCACGAAGCTGAATAGGGCACCCTTCCTAGAAAGAGTGAATGGGAGCAGATTGAAGTTGTATACAAGGGATCTTGCGCAATGACTATATGGTAGCAGGATAGTCTAAGTGCTCTAGGTAGTTGCAAGGGAGCGCGAGACTATAAACTACACTTCCTCGCTTGGTGGAAAATGCAGCGAGCAGGTTGCATTGAGAGTGACGAAGATGCAACCAGTGAAGCTACACTCAAGAAGTTTTTTCAAGGGCGCAAGTGTCACACAACCCAACATGAAAATGACCGTTGGAGTTACTGTTCATGACTTGCAGCAAAAAACGATAAGTGGAGCGGCGTGGCGACAATTGAGGAAAAAATATTTGAAGATATTATGCCAAAGCATCATTTATTATTAGAATTTTGTCGGAATGGTCAGATTTGAATTCAAAACCACCTATAAATTATGTACGCTAGTCCAAGAATTGTTCGTGAATTTTTCTTTCTGTTGCTTATGAGCCCAACATTTTGGGGAGAATTCCTGTTATCAGAAAACTGTTCTCCCATAGCATGAGAGTTATTTATGGAGAGAATGATTTCCACTAACCCCATTGATGCCCTGAGTTTGGGAGTAGTTGTGTCTGACACGCTAGGACCAGAAGTGTCTAGTGTAGAGGTTATCCCTGTAGTGCCCATAGCGCCGAGGTCACCTAGGCCAAAGAAGAATATGGCTAAAGAAAAGTAGCCTTCTATGAAGGAAAGGAAACCAGCCACAAAGGAAAAATCAAAGAAGCTGGTGCCGATGCATGTGTCACTGAGGAAGCATACTGAAACACAAGCAAAGCAGAAAAAGGATAAGCAACTAGAAAACGTAGTGGAGCTGGAAGAGGAAGCCTTCTAGGGAATGAAAGATATTGATGTCAAAGGAGTGGAGCCTATGACGAGGCTTCTTGAGTATATTCCTTCAAGAAAGGGAAAAGCTAAGGTCATGAAGGACCCTGATACGAGGAAATTTGTAGTGTCAACACCTTTGCTGCTTGAGCAAGTTGTGTTCAAGGGTCCTAGGATGCTACACATTCCATTGTTAAAAATGAAATATTGGGACCTCGTGGACCACACAAAGTTTCTGAAATTTGTGACTCAAAATTACATGGAAAAAATATACTTTGAAGACATGGGGGTTACAACTTTGGAGCGTACAAAGTGGGTTCGTGATGTTGAGCAGTCAAGGTTGCTCAATCTGCTATTGGTGCAACATTATCACCACACCCCAATTAATACAATATATATGCGCCAACTCCTCACACTGGTGCATGATGGGTGCCTTGGCTAGGAGAGCCTATCCCTGTCATAGACATATTGATCCACAGGATAACTAAGTCACCTTACAAAGGCATGAACCCTGCAAAAGAATTTGGAGGACAAACAAGAGAGAAAGAATTGGCCAATAAAATCAAGAAGGAATTTGGTCTAATTATAAATTTGTGAGGATATTCTATCACATCCATATCAGATCTAGAAGTCCAGTTGGATACCTAGATCCTTGCAGGAAAGTAATGAGAAAATGCCACGCGGATGAAGTTCCGACACCGGCCATATCACTCGCATCTCAGTGCACCAAGGGGGTTCAGTACAACTGGGCCAAGTATCTGTGTCAGGAGTTCCTCACGAAATGTCACGAGGCCTAGGAGGAGAGCAGGCCATTTCATTATGTCTAGTTGTTATTATCAATTGTATTGGTTGGTTGGAGGTTGCTAGAGGATATCCAGTTTCCTTTGCACAAAGAGGAATTTCCCAAGGCTACATGGTTTTCCTCGTTATGGGCCTCAAAAGATCTAGAATGGGTTAAGGAGACAAAGATATTTTGGGTGTTGATGGAGATGGACATGCACATGGAAATTAGCCAGACGCCAAGGTTGGCCCCCACCTTGTATGAGCAACTCTCGGTTTATGCAGAATTTAAAACCGATTTTCACAGGGTCTCAATCAAAGCGCACAAAGAACTTGAGCAGAAATGGCACACATTGCCTTATATGGTGACAGATACAAATATTTAGGAAGTTGTGGGACTTTGGCCATGGGAATGGTGCAAGCCTATGGATTTTGATGCAAGAAAAAGCACAAGCATAGAAAGTTCTGCTGCATAATAATGGAAGTATGTTGCCAAGGAAGCTACGCACACATTAGCTGTGAAAAAGAAGGAGGAGGCTACTACAATAGCTGCAGAGAAGGCCCGCATAGAAAAGGAGTGCGCTTCCAAGGCCCAGTTAGCGTGTGAGCAGAAGGATGCATAGAACAACGAATAGTTTGCTTCCCACCACACTGATGAGAAAGAACTGTCCAAGCAAGGAGGAGGTGGTAGGGAAGAACAAACAACTCCTTTCATCCCAAAGAAGCACACACAAGAGCAGTAGAGTGGGTAGCGAAAGAAACAAAATTATGACAAGAAGACGCATGTGGATCCCATGGTTCTAATAGAGGGCAATCTCGATGATATCAACGATAAAATTAGGGACACCACGACAAAAGTGCTGCAGCAATTCGAGCAGCAATACATGCAGATGCTTGGGGGCATCCAAAAGGATCTACGTGAGTTGCAGATCCAGGCAAATAGAATTCAGGCACATGTCAGGAAGATGAGTGGCATGCAAGCCAGTCTAACATGAGGAAATAGTGTAGTTGCAGAGATGGACTGGACATGGTATGTCAGAGTCTTTCCCTTACTTGAATGTTCAATCCATGTCGAGTCAAATGAGCAGTGTTCAATGCTTCACAAAGTGAAAGACATGGGACTGAAACTTGTCACGCTACCACTGGAGTCCCTTCATGCACTACATCAGGGGCTCGTTGATGGGTTAGAAATAAGAGAAGAACACGCACTCACTACCATTAGTGAGTTCAAAGTCAATAATAAATAATTGTTCATCGAAAAGACTCAGGCCCTGAAGGAGCAGGAAGAGTTGTTCACACACGTCAAAATCTAGTCACATCCATTGAGCAAGCTTGGAAATCTGTACCTGAGTTGGGCATACCTAATGATGCAGAGGCTTCTACCAAGGTAAAAAAATTGGTTATTCCAGTAAACGCTTCAAAGGAGAAGTTCGATAAGGTGACTTAGGTGACTTTCGACCTCAGGATGTAGATAGATGAGCTATAATTGAAGTTGCAACCAACTACATTGCCAGAGGTGTCGGAGAAGAGGAATGTACTAATTAAAGAATCCATGTCCCAGCTAGATGTCATCATTCAAGGGTGCGGAAAGCTCTTCACTTAGGCACCGTGCCTCTGGGATACATTGCAGGAGGATCCTACGCTACAACACTTAAGCACAGAGAATAGGGAAGCGCAGAAACAATATGATGAAATCAACATGACAGCATGGATGTTGGTGCTAGTCCAACGTTTCACTTGCTTACAGGAAGGTAAGGAAAAGGTGCTGCACATTCAGGAATTGCAGAAGAAGTTTGTGCTCAGTGCACAGCTTGAGCCCTCAGGAGAGGAAGCCAACTAGTTCTTGTAAACCATTCTGGAGAAGTTGAAGGCTATGCAGCAGACAAATAGGACTACACAGCTAGTTGTACAGGGACCAACCATGGATACACTAGTCCAGGAGGTGCAGTAAGTAGTGGAACAAAGTACAGTGGAGCTACAAAAATTAGCCAAGGCATTAAACAAACTCTGCCAGAAGGTAGAAAAACGAACTCAGTGAGTCGAGGGTGAGTCACGATATTTATGTTGGGGGCCTATTGGGATGGGGTCCCCTGGGGCAAAATGGAATTAATTAGTCCTTTTTTGTCTAAAATTTTGTAAAAGCTGTAAAGTCTCTATGATTTGTGGAAGTGAACCGCATGGATGAATAAGAGTCAAAGGGGCTTAGCCCCTTGTTTTAAGTAAGTTTTTGAGTCAGTTTGAAGATTCACCCTTAGTCCGTGGACCATGGCATTATATGAAAAAGTCTATAAATAGTTGATTCTTAGCAAAAGAAAGAGGTAACTAAATGGAAGTTAGATAGAGAATTGGGTTCATTGAAGACTCTTAGGCAGAAGCTAACGTGAGAAGGCTCTACTTCCTATGCTTAGGTAGAGGAAGGAAGGTCCCAAAGCTAAGTTCATAGAGGCCTAGGAAGAGTCCGCAGCTGTGTGCGTAGGAAAGTTTGAGTCTGTAATCAACGAATGGAAGATCAACAAAGACAATTTTCCAAAGAATTCCTGAGTATTTCTGTTTATATCTGGTAATGTTATATACTACTGATAAATGACATGTTTTATGAATTACTGATTAAATGTTACACGAATGTATTGAATTTATCTTAATAATATATGGAATGAATGGTTAGTCGCTTCTGTGAAGATTATGGTGATTTCTCTTATGTTTCCTGGCAAATTAATTAGATCTACGCAAAGTCCAATTTAGGATTTCATTTTGGTGCATGTAAGTAGCTGAACTGATAATTAAAGTCCCGCAAGGACTGATCGTGGGCCTTCGTGAAGGTCTAAAGGTTGCTTTAACTGAGTTGCAGTAACGTGCCCTAGGATTTTATTGATCTACATGAAGGTAGATCCAAGGTGTTGGAAGACATCACACTAGTCTCTGGATGCATAAACTTGGTTCTTGCATCCCCCCATACTACTTCGGGTGAGACTGTAGCTTGAACTACACGGGTTGTTGCCAAAAGGGCTAGTAGGGTAGAGTTTTGTTGGTTGGCGCAACTAACTCTGAACCTGGGTCAGGACCCCCTAAGCCAACAAAAGGTCATGTAAGGTGTCCAATAATAAGAAGATTATGATTTCTAGGATCAATGGTGTCATTATATATAATTGGGTGTATGCTATCTATGATGTTGGATAAATCTATCTAGGTAACCCATTTAGCTTGATTTGGCATTCATTACTACTCAAATGATATACTCTTAATGAAAAATTACAAATTTTCTAAGGACGTGTTACCTAGGTTTCCCTTTGTTAGTTCATCTCTTACCATTTTGAGTTTCTTGTTGACATGGTGGCACAAAAACTTCAATAGTTGATCCTTTAAGTTCATTTGAGTCTCACCTAAGAAAATCTCACCAATTTAATCTTCACTACTTTACTACATGGCCATTTGTCTTTCCCTTTCTTGATGGCCAAGATTCCTATCATCGGTAATAAATGATCCCTTAGGTGATACCTTGACTAAGCTAGGTTAAATTGATTCAATAGACAACATCGATTTAGTAAGCACGCTTTTTTTGGTCCTATGTACCTTAATGGCCTAATACTTTATTATGCACATAGTCCATTCACACTATTATGTTAGACCCACCATGGTGAAGAAATTTGAAAAGGTATGTATCCCTTCCATGTCACCCTAAATTTCATGTGCCATTATGGCATTAGCATGACAAGTTCCATTAAAGCCAATGGACATATGAGGCCACCATTGATTCTAAAATAACATGAGTGCATGATGTAAAATTTCAAAGTGTTTGATTTCTTTCCTTGTGACAAGTTATTGAGTCACCCTAGTATTCATTTTGTGTCCAACAAACCTTTCAGATACCTTTTTGAGGTGACAAGTTGGTGTCTCGATGAAAAATTGTTTCTTGAAATTTTGAATTGGATTAAATTACCTAGCCTTGGTCCTATAAATATTTTACATTTAGGTTGATGGATAAAATAACCATAGAAGTTGTGCAATTCATGAATAATTAAAGTAATCTATGCTAAGTGAAAATGACATAATAAGATACATGGAATAGCCATGACATTACATGTGGAAATTAGAGGAAGACATCGATTATTAACACTATTCATCCATGTAAGTATTTCAAGCACACCTCCAAATACATTGTGATTGTGGTTGTAAGGGGTTCCTTGTCTACTCTCCTTACACAACTATGCCTATTGGTTTCATTAAAAAACTAGTCTCTCACCTTCATTGACCCTTACACCTAGTTTGGTTTTGATTATCTGGGAGATGATCATTGCAATCATCAATGCTGACATGTTCCCATTGGCTCATATTCCCTCATACAATAGGAATTCCAATTGAAGTGAATGCTATACTTTGTTTGAATTTGTGGAAATTTTATTTGCATTCCTTTTGTAGAGCATATGATTAATAAATTTCAGCACAACCATCTTGCATATACCTTTTTTGAGAAGCTTCAATGTGGTGGGGCACACTTTTAACCCATCCCACATCCTTGTGTGGGAATTTCACAACTTATTTCCTTAAAGAATTTGTTAATTTCAACCTAAGTCTTCCATAGCTTCCAGTCTTCCATAGCTTCCACCCTGCATTTCTATAAAAAAGAAAGGTGTGAATCATTTAAGTCATTTTAATTTCCTTTAACATCTTCATATGAATGTTATTATAACTCTACATCAATTCAAGTGAAATTTAATGTGTTTTTATGACTTTGAGCTTGTACATGAATAATATGATGATAAATAGGGAAATGAAAGAGAAATATAGAAACAATTGAAGAGTAAAATTAAATAACGAATATTGGAAAAGGGAAAAAAGAAAATGAAAAAGAAAATGTAAAAAATAAACCAAAATTATGAAACTAAAAATGGAAATTTTAGAAGTAAATTATAATATAAATAAAATAATTAAATATGAAAATTCAAAACAAACAAAAGAGGATATATATATAAAAATGAAAAGGCCTATAAATAATTTTAAATATAAAATGTTTATATTTTAATTTATTATTATGATTATGATATTATTATATTATTATTATAGATATTTTTTTTTATTATTTTTCTTTTTTATATATTTTTGGTTCTATTGTTAATTTTTTAAATCCAGCAAGAATTTATGAAATCACCAAGTTTTTATGGTTAACTTTTGCAAGTTGAAGTTCCTATGAGGTCTCAGGGTGCTGATTTTTTTCCACCAGATTGGAGCACCAGAAAGTTAAAACAATTGCACTAAAAACAACTCCGTCTATATATATGTATATTATTTTATTTAATTTAACTTTGTATAATTTATTTCTTATACATGATATTTTTTGTTTCATGATACTTTAATTTTTAATTTTATAGTTGAGTGCTTTTAGCATCCATTTCAGCGTTCTTTTTAGCATCTTTTTTAGCGTCCTCTGTAACGTCATATTTTTCTCCTCATTGTGCCATTAGATATGACTTTTTTGCATTACACATGCCACTGATGGATTTTGTAATTAAGTTAGGGGGAGGAGTGTATGGTATGTATCATATGATACAGAGTGACTGTAGCCAAATTTGGTAATTACCATATGGCATACACAAAATAAACTTATCCTAAATCAGTAAGTATGGGGAGGAGTGTACTGTATGTATCATATACACAGTGACTGTAGCCAAATTTAGTAATTACCATTAGTGGACGCTATCCTAAATCAATGATTACCCATTGTTATAGTTACTCTTGTTGTCATTATTTTAAATCAATATAACTACTTGGAAATCATTCCTTATAGTTATCATTTATGATTGAAAGCCTAATTCATTGAAAAGGTAACCTTAATTATTCCCTACCCATTTCCAAATTTCAACTCATTGATATTCTCTACCCAGTGTTTATATTGACCAAGAGTGGCCCTCATGTCATTATTATTTTTTTGTTCCTTTATTGTTTGGTCATTCCTTATTAACTTTTTTTAATTGATTTTTTATTATATTTTTTAACAACGAATTTTAGTTCTTTGTTTAAAATATTAAATAAATAAAATAGATGTAACATACTAAAAAGATATATTCTATTAGTATTACTACTCTATAAGTTTCAAATACGAAAGATTGCACAAATATATTGTTATAAGTTTATTTATAACTTTTGGTAATTTATTGTGTGGAAAAATAAAGATAAATATTTATTAGATTCAATT
The DNA here is from genome assembly GCA_000404065.3 of Pinus taeda. NCBI lineage: Eukaryota > Viridiplantae > Streptophyta > Pinopsida > Pinales > Pinaceae > Pinus > Pinus taeda. The sequence continues at coordinate 352,630 of APFE030160306.1, forward strand.
AGGGGTTGAGCTTGATAGGCTGATTACCACGATACCAAGTGTATGCCTTAGTGTTGGAAAGATGAATATTAATTTTTTTGTTACTATACATGAGAAAGATAAAGTGGTAAATGAAATTCAAATGAAAAGAGTATCGATATATATTAAATGAATAAAAAAAATAGTGGTATAAATTAAGCATTTTGGTAACTTAATATGTTTGGTTTAAATTTCTAAAATACATGAGATTATATATATAAAATATATTAAAAAAACAAAGATAAAAGAAAATAAAAAATGAATTTTTATAATTTTAATAAAAAAACATTAATATTTAGATAAATTATTAATATATTTTAAGAAATTTTTATTCATAAAACAAATTTATAATATTAATTATTAAAAATCGTTTAAAAAAAATAAAAAACTAAATTCAGATTTAAATAGAAACTTTACATTAAATTAAATTTAATTTAATATAAATATTTAATTACTTTATTTATAAATGAAGTTAAGTGAA
>APFE030160307.1:0-11182 GCA_000404065.3 Pinus taeda
TACTTCCATAGCCTTTGCTTTACTTCACAAATTTAACATCATCGATGTTAATGGAGCGCGCGATGGCTGCAGATCCCTGAATGACTATCACTTCTCTGCCTATGCATTCTTCTCTCCGGCTTTACCAGACTCTCATTAACTCTGGAATCCGTCTGCAGGGTTGCAACACATGGTATGGTGGTGGATATATTGGGAAATAACCAATTTGTATGGGTGGAAATAATTTCGTTGCAAGACTACCATCGATCTGGAAGACTCGGGATTTCGAATCAGCAGGTTATGGCAATATAGTGTTCATTTGTTATATCTCTTGATTATGTGTATCAATCTATTATAGGTCTTGATTCTGAATTATGTGTATTAATCTATTATATGTCTTGATTCTGTGTATTAAGATGAAAAAATTGAGGATATCCTGAATTATCTTCGGGAAAAAAGAAGAGGGTTCAATTAAAATGTCTAGAGGCCTTATCATTTGCAGGTGAGGTTGCAGTGTTTTGTTTTCACTTTACTCATTTTTTTAAAGGTTTGAATCAAGAGATATAACAGATAAACACAATATTACCATAATTTGAATTATGTGCTGGAAATATAGCAGATGAACACAATATTACCATAATCTGAATTATGTGTCGGAAAAAGGAGGGTTAAATGATTTCTTCATTGAAATGTATGGAGGCCTTATCATTTGCAGGCGGCATTGCAACGTTTTGCTTTTTGGGAATCCAGCCTTTGATTTGCTCCATTTACCTCTTCTTTTGAATTTGTCAACAACTTTTCAATTTATTTTTGAAATTTCATTTTAACCGTGTCATCATCACTGCAAGTGCTTCAACTTGCTTCCAGACTGCAGCCTGTTGGACTGGTTACTAGACCTTCTTTGCCTGGGTGCACCTGCCAGAATAAAGCTCTTATGTCTGTCCAAGGTCTATGTTATTTTCTTTGAAGGAATCATATGGTTACATTTTCTATGAATGGCACTGCCTTTTGATTTGTTGGGAATTTCAGATCTGCATCAGATGGCCAACAGGATTATAATATTATTCCATTTATTTCTTGATGGCTCTTGTTAATTTGGATTCAATGGAATTGGACATTTGTATGTCTTAGTTATCATAGTACCAATGTAGATTATAATTGACATTAGTTTTCTTTGATGGCTCTTGTTACAGTTAATCTGGATTCAATGGAATTGGACATTTGTATGGCTCAGTTATCATAGTACCGAGCTTGATCACAATTGACATTAATCTGCTTTGAGCTTTGGATGCCACTGTGCATATTTTGACTATGCAGCCAACAGAGAATTCAACCAGAAAAAGGTCGACCTGCTTATAAATCCTGAGCCAGCATAACTTGTTAGGGTTCCAGAGTTCTTCTTCTGAGGGAAAGATAATTTATCAGTTAATAAATTTTTAGAAAGAGTATCAGAATTTTCCATCAGTACTACTTTTATAGAACCTTGGATAGCAATCGCCAAAAGTGTTGATATTAGTGGCAGAGTCGCAAAAAATATGGAATCATTGAATATGATATGAAATGAATGAGAGTTGTCACTCATGAACGAAGCTGCACGTGAAAGCATTTCATATACCCACAGGATGAAACTAGAGACCCACCAGCCTCTCAAAAGAAAATGATGTGAAGATGACCCAGACCTCTTTTCGAAACTGATAAGAAGAAGTGAAAGCAACCAAGTCATTGCTTGAGAACATAGAAACACCATGTGAGGAAAACTGGCATGATGCTGTCTGCCATGATAAGCAACCCAACAATGAACAATAGTGGTCATGGAATGAGTTATGCTTAGAACTACTGTGATGATTTGAACGGTAAGTAAATTTCCCCTCGTTAGAACAATCCTTTGACCTTCTGCAACTCAGTTATGATGCCAGAGATTGGTGCCCCAAATTCTATATATCTCAAACCCCAGAAATGTAGTTGAAAAAGCAGTCTGTATAACCAAGGAAACCAACTCTTCAATGTTTTGTGAGAGAAGAACCAGAAGCAACCATTGCAAGAGGGCCATAAACGATATCTTCATCTCCAGACTGCTCAAATCCAACCAGGATAGCCTCGTGATTAAATCCTTCAACATGTCAATAATTCTATATATAATTCAAGAACAGAAAAATTAGCATTGCAGACAAAAGTCAGGAACAAGCATATTTTAAATTAAAAAATATGACAAAGCAAAAATGTAGTCAGTTGCTCACCATCCATTCTTGTTTTATTGTCAAATTCACACTGCTTCGACAATGTAGAGCTAAACTTTGTCAAAAACCATGTCTAAGATAGAGGTCATCTGAGAACAACAATACATCATTCATTTTATTTATGTCAATATAATGGTATCTGCAAAACCTCTAGCTTTCAGATTTGCAACAAGGATAAAATTGTCCTTTGGAAAATCTGAAAAAATAAGAAACTATTGTCTAAATATAGAAAACTCACAAATAAATGCAATTAAAAAATGTTCCAGATAAACACTTGAACTATTTATGTCGCTAGTAGGTAATAGAAAATCAAGACAACCAAGTAGACTGACTGATAGTCGGAAATAACCATGTCTCAATGTCAAGCTATGGCCAAAGTTGTAGCAACATACATAACGTTTATTCTAATAAAAAATTAAGGATGATATATCATACTACGGCCAAAGTTGCAGCATACATAATATTTATCCAAATCAGAAATTAAGGATGATATATCGTATTTCATATCACCTTGAATCATCCATGACTAGTGCCAACACTTGAGGACATATAAATGGAAGTTTTAACTGTTCAGCATGGCTTTTCTCATGACTCGTGGCACAGATTTTCCTAGGTCCCATAGCAGGCCTACTGATCATTTATCTCCTTTCATGCTGAATCTTGTGCCAGAGGAAATACAATTGATATGCGGACCACATATTTGCAGATATAGGTTTAGAATTGTGATTGAAGACTGCTTGTAAATTGAAATTTCAGCTCAATAAGTTCTTGTACCCTTCTAAAATGTTAAATGTACTTCTACAAAACTCTCCAGTCAAAACAAAAGGGCTTATGAAATTAAAAAGTTATATAGGCATGCTTTGATATAGATCCTCTCCCCCACACCCTTTCTTTTCATAGTGAGAAAATTTGTGTGTTTTGCAGTAAAAAACTTTCAAGAACTAGATATGGTCTTTTTCTACACTGTCAACTAAAACTAATAATCTTTAAATTTCGGATCGTGTGGCTTTACATAAATTTATTTCCAAATGCATTACTGAAACCTATTGGCAAAAATTAAAGTAAATAGCAAAGACCTGGTTTGGTCTTTCGTGTGGAATTGCATTTTCAATTACAAAGTTTAAGACTCGTATTAAAGTTTCGTAACCTTGCCATGCTATATATCGGTTCAAATGAAAAAGTGTGGTTTCAGAACCATAGAGTAATTATAACTTCTAGCGAAATTAAATAAACGACAGAAGACAACGTTTGACATTTGTTGTGGACTTACATTTACAGGCACAAAGATCAAGGCTCAAGCTTCCCAACCGAAACAGATATCTATAATCACTCTCTCTTTCAAGCTCAAACTTAAGAGCTCGCAGAGTAGTCCCAAAATACAATTTCTTTTTCTTGGGAGTTGATAAATTAAAGTTAAAAAGCCCAAAATATTTGAAGAGGCGTAACAAACACTAGACACTTAAAATTTCAATGGAAGTTGTGCTATTACTTAGCGAATTTCGTTAAATCTGGCAGAAACATTGAATTATGTGCTTCAGCAGGAAAACCTAGAAAATTGTCGAGTTTTTCATTTTCCAGTTTGGAAGTGGAAAACTGAAGAAATAACGCCTAGTAAGCTTGCACTTCCAATTTGTCCATTACAAGCAGCAAGTTAAAGTTTAGCATTAGTCAACTCAAAGGAGCGAGGAGTCGAAACGAAATTACCTCGAAAGCCCGAATCCAGCAAGTCTCGAATCTATCAATTTCCAGATTCAAGGGCAATTCCGGGCCCTTCAATGAAGTATTTTTTTTTCCAATAAATTAAAGTATAAATCAATAAATAAATTATTACGCGGTAAGGCGTTTCCCTCTGAAACTAGGGTGATGGCCATAAATGATAGGGTAGAGCTCATGTTTAGCTTTTTGCCCATGTGCTAAATTTTATTGTCTCAGCTATCTTTTGTATTTTGTGGTACATTTCCTGTTATATGTAGCCATATTACGCTTTATCTTTCTTTTTAGCTACATCAACCTTTGAGGCACCGTTCCAGGCCCAACTTAAGGTGTGGAGAAGGATATCCTGAATTATCTTGTAGAAAAAAGAAGAGGGTTCAATTAAAATGTCTGGAGGCCTTATCATTTGCAGGTGAGGTTGCAGCGTTTTGTTTTGACTTTACTCATTTTTTTAAAGGTTAGAATCAAGAGATATAACAGATGAACACAGTATTACCATAATTTGAATTATGTGCTAGAAATATAGCAGATGAACACAGTATTACCATAATCTGAATTATGTGTTGGAAAAAGGAGGGTTAAATGATTTCTTCATTGAAATGTCTGGAGGCCTTATCATTTGCAGGCGGCGTTGCAGTGTTTTGGTTTTTGGGAATCCGGCCTTTGATTTTCTCCATTTACCTCTTCTTTTGAATTTGTCAACAACTTTTCAATTTATTTTTGAAATTTCATTTTAACTGTGTCATCATCACTGCAAGTGCTTCAACTTGCTTCAGACTGCAGCCCGTTGGACTGGTTACTAGACCTTCTTTGCCTGGGTCCACCTGCGAGAATAAAGCTCTTATGTCTGTCCAGGGTCTATGTTATTTTCTTTGAAGGAATCATATGGTTACATTTTGTATGAATGGCACTTCCTTTTGATTTGTTGGGAATTTCAGATCTGCATCAGATGGCCAACAGGATTATAATATTATTCCATTTATTTCTTGATGGCTCTTGTTAATTTGGATTCAATGGAATTGGACATTTGTATGTCTTAGTTATCATAGTACCAAGGTAGATTACAATTGACATTAGTCTGCTTTGATGGCTCTTGTTACAATTAATCTAGATTCAATGGAATTGGACATTTGTATGGCTCAGTTATCATAGTACCGAGCTTGATCACAATTGACATTAATCTGCTTTGAGATTTGGATGTCACTGTGCATATTTTGACTATGGGGTCATATTATTTGTTGCATATAGTTTAAGCTAGAAGTTTGAATACTGCATGGTAGAAACGAGTGTTGATGGGATTGTATCCCTATTCATTATCAGTAGAATGACTAGTTTAGGTTGCCGGCACTTCAATGTTGAGAGTACAAAATATCTGATATATTTAGGTTTTCAATTTAAATTTTTTATGAGTGGGTATTGTAAGTTGCTGGTGTTATCGGTGTATGATTTGACAGGAAACTCGCAAGCTATGAAGCACATCAAAAACAGGAGAAGGAGGAGGAAGAAGAGAAGTTGTTGTTAAAGAGGCAACAGGAACTTGATGCATTTGATCAACAAAACAATGGTGTTGTACCTCAATATAATGACAAAAATCACATTCGAGACAAAAATAGTTTTCATGGGGCCAATAGTGTTAAAGTGACTTCATTTGAAACGGAGGCTCTTTGAACAATGAAAGCATTTTGGCTGCCATCAGCAACTCCCGAGGCTCAAGCAAAAGTTGAGGCACCTTCACTTGATACAATCTGCCCAGAGGGTAAAGAGAAACTGAAGTAGAAGTCTCTTTTTGCAGTTATTTTTACCAAGGATCCACATGATAAAAAATATGAGGTTTTGGGGGCCAGTTCTATTTTCCCTAGATGCAAAGATACACTAACAAACAGGCATACACTAATGGCAATCAGCACTTGTGGCAATATTTATTGCAAAAAGTGTGCAGAGAAATTTGTTAAATTAGATGGGGTTTGTTTTCTCTGCAATAGAAGCTGTAAATAAAAGCATTTGATCACCCTGGAAAAAGGAGGTACTGGATTTTCTGGTCACGGGGACCAGTTGGATGCAACCGATTTTAAACATGTTGGAAGTGGTTCTCGCATGGGAATATTTTGGGTATCAAACTCAATTGGCATGGTTCTACTTGGAAAAATTGATGGTTTAATTCAAATGAAAATCATTTTAAGAACATACCCCTCATTATCTGCTAAGGTATATGGCTGGCCCAGAACAAAGGAATTTTCCAAGATCAGGTTTCTACCCTTGCAGTGCAATGCACCTCCATTTTTTAATTGCTTCCTCAAACCACCCCCTCTCTAATCCAAAGGAACATCCGCAAAGAATAAATCAGACTGTATGTTCCTTGCCTATTTTGGTGGCACCTCTCATGCACAGGATAGATGTAGGGCTGGCATTTTCATTCATGTTAATGATCACAGATCTCTCAAAACCTCTGTGGGCATTGGTATAAATTCTTAAACTCCTTTTGTGTTGGTTCAGATTTTTGGTGACTCTGAATGCAATAAATTCAATAAACAATGTGCAAATAAATTGGATAAACAATGTGCAGCGTTGTCAAATCTTATTTCAGTTCCTATTTTAGAATAAATTTCATGCTTAAAATCTGGTTTTGTTGATTTTTCTCTCAAATTTTCACAGAGAAGAACGCTGAACCGGATTTCCTTTCTAAAAAAGGTTTACAACAGGCTCTGGACGTCTGGCATATAACAGAATCAGTGAATGGGCAGGTCATCGAGAAGTATCAACCACCAAATGGTTAATGGTTGTCAGATGTGGTTTCATTTTGCTCTCACAACCACTGTTTTTAGTGGTACATGCCAATGTTAGTTGTTATATGCAGTGTTTATGTGTTTGCTGTATATGTCCTTCAGACTATGATGAACTTTAACCAATTATTTTTTGATATGAACAGGTTTTCTCCAATGCTCAGAGAGACGCATTTATATGGTATCAGACTATTTATGTGTTTTTTTGTGCTTTTTGGTATTAAGTGATGTTTTTCCACTTTTCTCAGTACGCTATGCTCTCACTTTTTACATATTACAGCAACTGTTTTTAGTGGTACATGCCAATATTCAGTTTTTACGTATTGTGGATTTAGTCTTGATCATGAATTCTTGGATTCAGTCTTGATCATGAATTCTTACCGCATCTTACGTATGTAAAACTTTATCCTCTTAATAAAAAAATTCAATTTTTCCCTTGGAAAAAAGCTTTGGTTGCTTCAAATTCTTGATATAAGAGTACTTTACCTAACCTAGTCATTACAAAGCCCAGAAAATACTAGTTTTTATCTGTTTCAAAAACTTAGTTATAAACATTACCATCATCAAAGGAGGAATTTCTCACCCAAAAAAACTCTACTCAATCTTGTTGATAATATAACGTGTACTGCATAGACAGCTCGACTAAAATTATCTCTATCCGACTACAAATTAGAAAAAGGAGGGTACACTTGGACTATCAAATTAACACTAAGGAGAGAAAAAAAATTATTGACTCGGTAATATGAGTTACTAATGTAAACACACAGCATCAATCAAGAAAAACACATACATTATTTACTATGTTTTTCTCTATTTGGGTATCTACTACCTATTTTATTTTTCCATACATTATTTACAATGTTTTTCTCTCTGCGGGTATCCACTACCTATTTTATTTTTCTAGGCGGTATCTGGTTCATGGTCCAGAGATCATAGATTAGATCTGATAGTCCCCAGAGACCAGATCAGTGACCACTACCTCCACAAGATATTTGTACCAGCCAAATCCACCCAAAGGGTCCACTTCCTGCCAAGTCAACAACATAGCCTAACCTCAAGAGTGTCAAAAGAATTGAATATGTGACCTCTCAATAGCAGAGTTAACAATAATGTCTCAATAGTAGAGTTAACAATAGTGCCTAATCAACAGGGGCTAAACCAACTTAACTAACCCTCTAAACGATCTACGGCCTACTAAACTAGTTGGAACATCAAAAATTATTCTTCATAGTACCTCTTGGAACATAAAAAATTATTATTCATAGTACCTCTTCAAGACCAGATAAATATCTGCTCATACAACAAAACGTGGTAATTGACTTAACATTTATCCAAATTTGGCCAATGAAGCTTAGGTCCTGAACCAATAAATGCTTAAAATGAAAATCCCACACCATGGCTTCTGTACACAATGTATTGAGCAGTTATACTAACCTAATACTAACCTAACAAAATATATCGTGTCACAATACGAAAATAGGGATTAAAAAACATAAATGCAACTCACCAAACCACCCAATCTATGATGTCATAATAAGGGTGAAAAATAAGTCTGTGTTCATTTCAAGGATCTAGGAAGAAAATTAATTAATACTATGGATATATACTACTTTGTTCTTATTTTTATTAGTCAACATCCATTTGTATTTATCATTTTATTTACTAGCATTTGCACCAGATGTTACAAAGGAAACGTCATAAGGCATAAATTGAAGAACACAAATACAACAAAAGAATACTTCGATAAAGAATACCAATATATTGAATGCTCAAATCAATGCCCCATTAACTGGAACCACTTAGTAGACATATCTATCAACATTAGGATTATACACAATGATCAAGAAATTTCCCATATACAAAAAACACCTTCCACAACAACCTTTTGTCACATCCACATTTTAAAAAATGCCTTGGAAGGTGATTGGAATCTCCCATATTGCCTTTTTCATTATGCAGATAAATCTTCCATATTGCTTATCAAGGACTTCAAATTGAGAAAATCGTTTTTTCCAATTTTGTAATGCTCACTTATTGAACTCGGGCCCAATCTCATTGTTATTGGACAGTTTGAAGTCCTTGATAAGCAACTGAGATTTTTTGTTCCATTTTGCTGACTAGGAAGTATAAGTGGTTACAACAATGCTTTCAAAAGGTTATACCCTAGGAAAGGATACTTTAGGCAAAGCCAAAGAGTTAGACGAGAAGTATCAAGTGATGGACATTGCTGCAGCAAAGGTGGCAGATTTTGGCAAATTCTTCGGAAAGATGTCAAAACCAGGTTTGATTACAGCTGGGCATGCAGCTTGCAATGCAGGAACAACACCTATCAACAACAGTTATTTTGCAACAGGCGCATTAATGGTTGCTGGGGTTCTTGACAGCGCAACCAAAGTTGCTGCTAATTTTGGTTATAGGAATAATGCAGCAAATAATTAGACTTGAAGTATTATGGCACTATCAAGTTAGAATTGTAATGTAGTGGTGTTGGCCTTCAGGTTTATCTGTCTTATAATTAAGTATGCATGTAATGTTGCTTACCCTGCCATAGTCGTTCTTGTATAAAATCAATTTTATGGTCTCTGTATATGTGTTTAAATGTCTGATCTTTCTGCAGCCCTTCACATTGAGATACACTATATATCTGTGGGCTTCAACCCCCAAATGCATGCTAGACAGCTGTTGACACCAACTAACATCAAGAAATTGGAGATGCTTCAGACTACTCAAGCGGTTGGGCAACTTTTTGATGTTTGTTTTGGATAAATTTAGGAACTTCAAATGTTTTAAGTTCCCAATAGACGTGGACAATGACTGGATGGAAGTATGACTTAGATCTAACACAGTCATCTAAAACAAATAAACAATGTCTTTGTTCTAGATTTTTATTCATTCCTTCAAAATATTTGTTAATTCTTCCGTGAATTCCCTTTACACCCCCTTCTTTTTCCTCAAATGCTTTTATCTGTCTGAACGTCGATAGCAGCAACACTTCAATGACAAATTTGGGTGATACTGTAAGCCACACAAATTGGTCGAAACTGTCTCGAACATTTTGGTTGTTGAATACCTCTTGCACCAGAATGGTTTTGCCCTGTCCTCCCATACCCACAATAGCAGTCACTCTGACTCCATTTTCCAATATCCACCGACTGACCTTTTCAGTGTCTTCCTTTAATCCCACCGCTTGAAATACTAAACTTATTCCAAAATGTTTTTGTTACTTTATAGATAAGGCGTAGATTGCTTGGCTCTATGAAAATACATGTTAATCTGTTACTTGTGCTCTTTGACTGAAAAATACATGGTGACAGAAAAAGGCATATTATGCTAATTGAGGAATGCTTTTCACTTGTCGAACTTATAGTATTGAATTTAACACAACAACACTTTACAACAATGAACTAACAATATTCATGATGAAAATAGCAATATGGAAGATTTATTTGCATAATGAAAAAGACAATATGGGAGATTCCAATCACGTTCCAAGGCATTTTTTAAGATGTGGATGTGACAAAAGGTTGTTGTGGAAGGTGTTGTTTGTATATGGGAAATTTCTTGATCATTGTGTATAATCATAATGTTGATAGATATGTCTACTAAGTGGTTCCAGTGAATGGGGCATTGATTTGAGCATTCAATATATTTGTATTCTTTATCAAAGTATTCTTTAGTTGTATTTGTGTTCTTCAATTTATGCCTTACGATGTTTCCTTTGCAACATCTAGTGAAAATGCTAGTTCTATTATTCACAAAAACATCAGATGCCGCAAATTATTGAATCACATCATTGTGCCTTTTTTGCATAATTACATCTTTTCCATAATTTCTGCAACACTTTTTGTTTCCACTTCCATGAATGCCCTCTATGCAAAAAGAATGTTCCCAAATAATTTTAATACCAACAATATTTGCAACACATGAAAAAATAGGAAATGCACAACATCCAAGGAAACAAAGATTTTAATGAATTGTTCTTTTAGCGAAACAACTAAATTTTGAAAATTGTAGTTAAAGTGTTCATTGTTCTCATGGTTTAATGACTTTTGGTAGTTAATTGGTAGGGGTTGGACTTAAGGAACAAACAAAGATTGTGTTCCTTATAGATGTATTTCTGGAACAATATTTGTTGGAACATTGTTTTGCACAAAGCAATGAAAAAAAACATACAGTAATTAATATATTACATTCAAAAGTCAAAATCCTATCAAAACAAAAGATATTTCAAGCACATGTTATGTCACAGATTACAATCACCTATATTTCAATTAAATGTTTTCCCGATGTGTGATCATCCGACCTCATCTCCATGCTTATGTGTTATTTTTGGTCTGTAGGATTTTAACAAAATTTACGCGCTTTCCTCTTTTGCACTTTTTCTTTTGTAATCTCTTCTTCACACCCTCCTTGTAGTATTTCTCTTAAACTTATTTCTGCTTACAAAGGAAGAACTTCAGTTTCACTTTGGCA
>APFE030160308.1:0-31930 GCA_000404065.3 Pinus taeda
AAATATGTATTGTAACATTGAAAGGAACATGATGAAAAATCAAGCTGGTAGTCCCGGTTTTGGGATCCAGTGGGAAATCTCTGTGTATATGTGTTTTATGTGCTATGCTCTCGCATTGTTTATTTATCTGTGATTTAGAATTCGTATGCAGGTAATTTCTGTGGGGGGTTAAAACCTACAAAATATGCAATGATAAAAGGCATGAATATGTAACATGCAAATAAGTATGGTGGATATAAGCAAACATAGTGCACGCAATGCAAAAATCATAAGCTAAGTCCTAATGGAAATGAGTATTTAAAACTCTGATATACAAATAGTCACAAACTACAACATAAAACAAGTGTCGAAGGAATGTACAAAGGATAGCACAACCATAAGTAAATGAACCATGATGCATTAAGTAACACAAGTGGTAGCCAAAATAAAAAAATGCAAGGTCAGCTAGTCAAATCAAGCAGCAAGAAAATAGTAAAAAATGTTTCAAAGGATTGAACAGGGTCTGCGTATGTTTTTTTCTTCATCATCATAGCTAAACCCAGCTCAGAATCGAGGATAACACTGTGTCTTCATCCACAACCTAAGAAAAAATGAAAAGAACCCTAACTGAAAGAGAAATACGTAGAGAAAAACGTATAAAGTGAAGGGAATTGCGTGGGAGAGAAGAACCTTGTGTAGTAGAGGAATTGTGTGAAAAATTGTGTGGAATTGCAAGGAGGGATTAAAGGAACTTTGTGGAGAATAAGAAGAAGCATTTTTAAAGGAGAGAGCGACCAAGATTTCCTCTAGTTAAGATGACATTTCTCTCCAACAAATTTTGAAAATCACGTAGTGATCAGGTAAGAGCCAATTCTAGGGTCTTCTCAACAGCTACAAGATTTCGAAAAAAGAGTTTAACTTAAGATTTAGTTCAGATGTGTCATAATGTGAGAGAAAAAAGAATCCAGTTATGGATTTGAATGATCTATCACCATAAACATACTCTGCCACCTGTAGAAGCCACGATTTCTCGAGATGCTGGAGAAGAGTTTAATTAAAACTATGTGTTTACATAGGAAGGACAAAACCATTAACAAGAAAATTTCTACAAGTTATCTACAAGTCACTTGTAGTTCAGGTATCAAAAACAATTTCTTCATGCAATTTGTGTCAGAAAATTTTGCACATAAAAATGCAGTGAGAATTATTTTAAATACACAATACATAGTTTTTGAAACAGTGAGAGATTTTCATTAATTTTTATTGAGAAAAATTTGCAAACGAAGAGAGATTTAAACACAATTTACAAAATAGTAAGAATTTTTTCTTACGGTGGAGATTTTTATTTTGGGTCTTTCACGTAGTAAGAGTTTTTTATTCAGTTTTACAAACAAAGGATTTTTTTTGGATACCATTTGGAGTAGAAGATATGGAAATTGAAGACTTATAGGCAGAGGAAGTAATCTTGTTTTTTTTCAAAGCTACAGAGATCTCGTAAGTACATTTACCATGATTTTTATCCAAATATTGCATGAATAATAAGGTAAAATTTATATATTTTGCTTGTTATATTCATGATGAGGTTATTTACTAGACAAGGCCATATTAATTGGTAAATAGCGCAGATGTGAATGGCAACCAAAATGGAACCTAATGACTTCAAGATAGAAGACTGGAGTAAGGATACAATGGAGAAATTATACCAAGCATGGACAAACTAGAGTTGGTGAACTTTCTATACCATTGAACCCAACCTTTCTTTCTCAAGCATTGGACCTTCCTTTGATAGGAGAAGAGTATAAAAAGGGTCTAGATTTTAAGGAAAAAAGATGGACCTTTTTCCTAGAAAATCAAAGGAAGGGATCCTTTGATAGGATAAAAGGAATTCAAAGAGATTGGATCAGAGGACCATGGTCATAATTAGTTTTGATTATCCAGAAATACTTCACTTGTGATAATTGGTACAATGTGGTATATCTCTATCATATTAAATTGCTTCAACATATAAAAGGAGATTGTAAAATCAACTTACCTTCTTTTCAAATAGCTTAACTAAAATGATAGAGAATGTCAAAAACAAAACAGAAGCTAAAGAAGCCAATATCTATCATTGTGGGTTAATCAAGATACTTTTTGAGTATCAGGTAAGGAAAAAAGGGATACTTTGGAAGGAGTTTTTGGATAAACATCACCTTGAAGAACAAATAACATGGAATGAGGAGAAGTTTGAACAATCACATGTCACAAGAAGTTTCATGCATTCTCCTTTGTATCCTAGGACAAGATTGAAGAAAAGCAAGATGATACTATGATAGAGAAAGAGAAATCCTTTCTGTCCATTCCTAGGAGGCCTATAACATCACAAGAGGAACCAAGCAACAAAGGAAAAGATCCAGAAATTGAAATTATTGAAACTGAGCCTCCACAAACATCAAAGAAAATTGATGAGATTATACAGAGATTGGAGGAGGATGTCCGGGAAGAGCCCATAGAAAAAGACTCCTAATTTGAGGATGCCTGGGTAGGAGCCACCTCATCTCATTCATATGCCAAATATTCAAGGGAAGAATCTAAAGAATTTCCCAATGAAGAATATCTTAATAAAATAACAGAGTTGACAAGTGAGCTGGAAGACAACAAGATTATGGAAAGACACTTGAAAAATGAAAACAATATGTATAAAGAAAACAACAACAAAAAAATAGTCAAGGAGAATAGAAATTGAGCAAGCAGATTAAAAAATGTGAGACCCAGAATATGCTCATCTCCAAACAAGCCTACAGATGGCTAAAGGAGAAAAATTTATGGCAGTATAAATATGAACAACAAAAAAATAAAAATTGCCACCTACAAAACAGAGGAACATGAGGGTATTGATATTCTCTTTCGATCTACACAGGAAGAAGCTACAGGTTTAGGAATAGTAGGGGCACCATCATTCAAGAGATCCAAATGGAGAAAGTAAGCATGAGGACATGCTTGAAGATCAACAAGGGGGAGATGTTGGCCCTCAATTTTGGTCATTTTTGCTTATCCCAAATCCATTCATTTACCACCATATTCTATCTCATTTCACTTACATATGCTTCATTTTAGTCCTATTTTGCATATTCAGGTAACTAAATTAAGTTTTTCAATTTTTAGAATGTTTTGTAAAAATTGGGTTTTTAAGAGTAAATTTGTACTACATTAAAATTCTCGTAATAACTCCATTAAAGTCATATGTGCAGGACACTTGGGCGATATCTAAGTGCATATTTACAAATATTGGGAACCATGGATGAAGGAACACCTATTGGTTCAGTCAAACTGAGCAAACACAAGCCCGGTCAACGCTAGTCAAACTTGACTTGTCATTTAGAAATCCCTAGTAAAAAGGGGCAAATTTCTTATTTTGTGGGATTTACCTAATTTTTTGAACCATAATTGATGAGTTTGACTTGTATGGATGGGTTAGGATATATAAGGTTGTCAGAGCCATTATAGCAAAGTTTGTTTATGATTTTCCTATTTAAACACAGTTCATGAACCGTTTAAAGTGTGTAATTTTGTATTAAGACTATTGGAGACATTTGAGATAATTTCAAGAACCAGTTCTATCATTCTATTGTTGTTCATGTTGTGAGTGCTTTATCAAGTTAGATGTAGTTGAAGAGTTCTCTAGGTGTACAAGGCAAAGTTGGAGGGCCCATATACCAAGCTAAGTACACTTTGGTTAAATTTTGTCTAAATTAGCATGGTTTTGATTTAGTATTTCTTGTTTCAGTTTTATGATTCAGTTGCTTAGATGTGTTATGGATTTTGTATGATTTATGGATGATTTTGGTTTAAGATCTAATTTTCATACGAAAGGACAACCAAGGATTTGAGTTAAATTGTCTTTCTATTAAATTATGAATCGCAACTAAAAAACATCCTTTTGCATTTCTTGAATTCCAATTTATGATTTGATGCAATGGTCATGTTGTTGGAGTAGAACCGTGAGGAAGGAAAACCAATATCTCCTAATTTTGGAGCCCCTTCTCTTGCTTTTTACACATCACAAACTACTTCTCTTTCGTTTCTCTTCTTGGGGACAGTATTGTGAGGAAGGACAACTAGGACCCCCTAAGTTAGGAGGCTCTTCCTTTGCTTACTGCATCTTGAATCAAAGACTTTTCAGTTTCTTTAAATTTATAACTTATTTTTAATATGCACTTCCTTTAACCTTTGAACCTTGCCTTCTGAAATTGATTGTACCTGAAATCCATATATTTTGGACATGCTTCCAAGTCTACAAACCTAGATTGACAAGTAAAACACCTGTGTTAGTTTACTTATTAAATTGACCTGAAAAGTAGGATGACTTGGATGTAAGTTAGCTAGAGTGGCATTGCCTCGTCTACTAGTTAACTCAGTAAATTCAAGTTATAGGCTTAGAGTAGAGTTTTGCATGTAGTGATTGCTAAATATTAGCAATCTAGTTTAGTTATTTTCATTTGAATTTAGTTAACTAAGCTCAAGTCATCAGTTGAGTCAGTTGAAGGTTAATTGAGTAGTAGAATTGTTGTTAACTTAGATATCTCTTAGTTAAACTAGTCAATCGACTAAAAATAGCCTAGACATGCATGAAATTTGAATTGCCTAGTTGGAGTGGAGGAAAAGGCACATTGTAATTACCAATTGTATACTAGTTGAGTGTACAAGCTTGGAATTAAGCAAGTGATCAATTCCTTTAGGATTTATGCAAGAAAATAATAATTTATTGAATTGAGGTTTCTGTGATCCATATCAAATTTATGAGAGATTTTTCGGCGTAAATCACATGAAATTTCATTTGTCGACGCGTTTCAAACCAACCAATGTGGTTCACCATCAGGACAAGTTGAAGAATTGGCTAGATTTGATTCTTCAACTTGTCCTGATAATGAACCACATTGGTTGGTTCGAAACGCGTCGACAAATGAAATTTCATGTGATTTACGCCGAAAAATCTCTCATAAAAATAGTAATTTATCCAATTTTTTAGGGGCTAATTTTCTCAAGGATTACAAAAGGAAATATGAGGAATATGGAGCCTAGAATTTGCTAAGTGTTTGCCATAGCAAGGCAATCAACAAGAGAACATATTTACAATGTAGGTCATGCTTCATATTTGAAGCAAGACATTGTAATAGTTTATCAATATCATCTGATTAATGAAAAACAATGGAGGGGTTTTCCTAGTTTGGTTACCTTGTAAATCATTGTTTTCTTATGGTTTTGATGGTTGCATATCATTGTGCATGTTTCTAAATTGTGATTTCCATTTTGCAAAATAATAGAGGAAATTTGTAATCTCTTGATTTTATTTCAATTTCATTAGTAGTAGAAAATTTATATTAATTTCTACATGGTATCAAAGTAGAAATCACACTAGAAACTAGCCAATAGATCTTCTCCTTCAAATATTTTGATTTGTAGATCAACGAAACAATTTTTCTTCTGTGCGAGAAAATGTCTTTCAATAGATTTGTTGGGTATTCGACCAAAGTCCCACATTGACTAGAAGTGGGGAGGATCATGGGTATATAAGGATGGACAAATATCTCCATTGGGGTATGAGGCCTTTTGGGGTAAAGCCCAAAAACAAATCCATGAGGGCTTAGGCCCAAAGTGGACAATATCATACCATTGTGGAGATATGTGGTGTCCAGAGTCCTTAAAAGTGGTATCAGAGCCATGCCCTGAAGTTAGCCAAGTGGATGAATCCTCGGAATGCCAAACGAAGGTGGTGGGCTCTGGTAATATCACGATGGGATCCGTGGATGAGCTCGGTTAGACAGGCGGTGTGCTCCAGATTCTTCATGGACGTGTCCTGGTCCCAACACGATGAGGAGGAGTTGACCTGGGATAGAGCAAGCTCGCTCGGTTAGACAGGCGGTGTGCTCTAGATTCTTCATGGACGTGTCCTGGTCCCAACACGGTGAAGAGGAGTTGACCTGGGATAGAGCAACCTCTCGAGGCAGGTGGTGTTCCATGTAAGGCATGTGCTTCCAATGCATTGGGGTGGAGAATCCTGGTTGGTAGAGAGTGGACGGATGGATAGTTGTTTAAGGGGAGGCTCGGTGGTCCTTTGTTCGAGGGGAGGATTGTTGGGTATACGACCAAAGTCCCACATTGACTAGAAGTGGGGAGTATCATGGGTATATAAGGATGGACAAATATCTCCATTGGTATGAGGCCTTTTGGGGTAAAGCCCAAAAACAAATCCATGAGGGCTTAGGCCCAAAGTGGACAATATCATACCATTGTGGAGATATGTGGTGTCCAGAGTCCTTACATGTGTTTCTCATGAGCAGTTGGGGATGCAAGCTTTTAAAATTTGGCACCATCGATTTGGAAAACCCATGAAAGAATAATTCATGTGGGCATGATTTTCAACCTACACATTTAATATTGTTTAAAGAAAGCGTAGGCAAGAGAAATGTGGTTCTTGACAATCACCCCAGAGACAATCATACAATGTGGTCATGCATATAACCTATCGTAGTAGCTTGAATAGGGCGCTATTCCAAATGTGTCGAAATGTGGCGATCTTTTAGTATTATCATATACTATAACACTAGTTTCGAACTCATCTCTGAATTACGACTCGACATCATCTGATATGGACTACAAGTCAAAACAACATTGTGTCACAAAAGAGGCTACGTAGGGGTCCAAATTGGTGTTTCATTCTTAATCATTATTTTATTCTTGCTGGTATTTTTTCTTTGACTACCAATATGTATGTGGATAATATAATTTTTTTCTTGCAGATCACGGGAGAAAGCAGGAACATGACCTAGAAGAAGGGAGTAAGGGTTTCTACAGATGCCACACAACTAGGGTTTCAACGAAGAACACAACAATAATATTGGAAACATTGGATCAACCACAGGGTTTCTTGAAACTCCTATTTTCTCTTCATATTCTCTCTTCTATCAATGTACAAATGATCTCACCATAATATCATTCGTTATTGAGATCAATTTAGCATACACCATGCAATAGGCATGAGAGAGAAATATGTAAGCTCAAGAGTCGTGAGGGTGGCTGAAAGGTCATGAGGGGAGGCCAAGGATCACGGAAGGTGAACAGTCACCTCATCTCCATAAATGTACCCTCAAGACTCATTGTTAAAGGAATTTAGAACTTGATTTGAGGCCATGATAGATAGCTTATTTATTCTTGAGACCGAGAGCCACTCAGCGCTTGGCAACTAGTAGAGTGGAGCTACAGTGGGGCTAGGGTTTTGGCATCGAGCAACGGTATGAACAAGCCATGTTCCACTATTGGGTTTTGACCAATTGCATGATATGTATTTGAAATTGCAGCGGTATTAATAATATGTTCCTTATCTTTGGCAATGATTCGCATGCTTACTCATGGTGGTTGTATTAGTTGTCTAGTACTTCACCATATTTCTATGTGTGATTTCATATATGCAAGATGTTATGGACTGATACATAGCAGTTGCATGTATGTTTGACTTTCAAATATGTGTTTATTTGTTCGTTGCCATGTCGGTGACCTTTTGTGAACTACTTTGCAATTGACTTTTGGCATGTTCTTATTTATTATGTCTGATGGGGTTTTATCTTACTAATCCCTCTCATGGTATATCTCTTCTTATTATTGTTGAGACTTGTTTATACCTCTTTTTGCAATTTTTCAATCTTGGGCCTATTTTGTTTCACTGAATGAGCATTTCATTCTTGTCTCACTCTGACACCTTCTCATTTGATAAAAAAGAGCAAAAACATTCATGGTGGCAGTGGGGCCCACATACTGGATGGAGCTCCTATCCCAAAATGATGTGAGGTCTAATTGGGACTTCACACCAGGGAGACCCCTTAGTTGTTGGTTGTACATTTCTTCCTATCAACATATTCCTTCTACTCTCTTGACACTAAAAGAAAAACCCAACCGATTCATCTTCCTATATACACAATGTTCACAGAAATCAAAATCCAGAGAGCAATTAGACATACCTTCTACCTTGCCATTACCATGTAGTATTTGAAGGCCCTTCTCTCTAATATATCCCAGTCTTTGATGCCACGACATAGTCTTTTATCTTGAGACTACAAGGTTTTTTTCTCCACTTTCAAGAACAATAGAATTAGTGCATCCATCAATAATAGTACTTCTTAGTATCTTGTACAAATTTCCGATACGAAATTCCTGCATCAACACCAATGCTCCTCGAACCATCTTGTGGGTTTCTTTCTTGAATGTTACCTTTACACTTGCAACATCCATCTTTCTTCCAAAAAATATATTTTTATCCAATCCTGGAATGTGTAGAACACTAGGAAGTGTTCTAATCCTTCAACCTATCTGCTTCAGCTTGAATTTTCCTCATCATATGATTTTGGTCTTCCTTACATCACCTAGGAAGACAACACCACCATCATATTTCTCATACGCGTAGAACCACTTCCTATGGGGAGTCAAATGAAAATACACCTAAATCAATCAACCATGCCTGATGATCTACATTTGTAATGGGAGAAGCCAAGTACACATCCTCACCTTCATCTGAGGTGGTTTTCGCCTTTGCAAAAGGAGCATCATCATATCCCTTTCCTTTCTTAGGAATTTTGGATCTACAATCATTTTTGTAGTTCCCTTTTTTTCCACATTTCCAGCATACTTTTACAAGTTATCCTAAATATTTAGATCTTCCTCTAGATTTAGATCTCTCACTTGAGGAATTATTTATATTACTAATATGGAAGCATCCACATACAGAAAATGAATCTTCCTTCTGGTTCTCCATGTTTTTCCATCTTATCTCCTCTGAAAATAAGGATAAGACTTTCATCAAATTTTAAGGTAGTTGTATTACTAGCTATGGCAACAACTAGACTACCCCACAAGTCTAGTAGAGAACATAACAAACCAATGCAATTATCTTCATTTGAAATTTTAATATCAATATGTAATAATTGACTTACCACAGTATTGAAAACATTCATATGCTCTATCACCAAGTCTCCATCCCTCATCCTCAAGTTATACATCTTCTTATGCAATAACACTTTATTTACTAGGGCCTTGACTAATACAAAATCCCTAACTTGTACAATAATTCTTTCATTGTATCTCTGCCTAAAACATTCATTACTACTGAATCTAATACATACAACCATATTGTGTTATTTTCCTTCTAGTTCAACTTGGTGTAGTGTTCTATCGACAATAACTTTGGTTTGGTACATGGATCAATCACATCCACTGACCTCCATCTTGAGCTCCCGCGGCTCAAAAATATGTCCATTGAATTTCTCAAATTTTATATTTCCATTGTTTTCCATATCCTTTCACTGCAAGAATCGATCCTACATATCTCCAACTGTAACAAGGTTTAAAACATGCCCGAGCAAAACCCCTCAGCCGAAAATGCATCCCCTTTAAACCAAAAATGATCTGATACTGAAATGAAGGTTTAAACCTATACAAAAATTACCTACAAATGAATTCTTAAAAACGAAAAAGACACAATGGCAAGAACAAAAAATATACACAGATGTTTTTCTCCTGGAACCCAAAACCAAGAAAACCATATTGACTTTTCATTATATTCCTTTCAATGTTACAATATAATATATACATGTTGAAGCATTCATAAACCCCCAATCCATCAACCCTAGATTAGAACATAATCGTAGTTTCTTTTCTCAGATCTAAAAAAAACATGGGAAAAACCATCTTATATAAAATCATGCCCAAAACCATGTGCAAAACCATGGGTGGGTCAACCCACCATCCTTGGGTTTGTGCCTAGGAATATTCATGCAAAGAAAATAAAATGTGCCCAGCATTCTCTCGCTTGTTGTTTTCTTTGCACATAGGGGGGTCGCGGGAATACACAGCCATTGGTCCAGGGACACAATGCCCATTGTTTCTCTACACCAAGAAAACTTCTCAGTGCTCACAGACTATGTAAATGCATTTGCAACATTCTTCAAAGTCGCCACCTTTACTAGCAACACATTTTCATCTTTGACCATATCCCTCACACAATGATATTGAACATCAATATGTTTTGTCTTCGAAAGATAAGCAAGTTTTGTTACTAATAAAATTGCATTTTTGTTGTCACAATATATCCTTAAAGCTCGTTGTACCAACCTGTTGTACTATTCAACAACCCCCCCACCATTTATTGATTTAATAGTTAATATTCTATTGATAAATGGCGACCCTTTAAAATATTCTCCAAAAAACCTATCACTTAAGCGCTTCCTTTTTGAATTATTAGAAATAAATTTCTAAATAAACATAAGGTGTCAAGCCAAAATCCCTTTGTGACTAGCTATTCTCGCTTTATCGCATATTGCTGGACCATGTGTATCAAAGGTTAATTAACAATCGGGATCTGTGAATTGCGATAAGAGGGACCGCCGTAATAGACTTATGGTATCATTAAAATTTTCATTGAAAATAAGGCTTAAAGTATTTCTTAAAAAATAAAGTACCTATCGCAATCGCATAGAGACATTCACAAAAGCATAAACAAGCAAAACCTTTAGAATATGCGACTTGCTATATTGTGACATAACAAGCCGAACACTCATCACATCGTGGCACTTACACAAAGGCCAATCTTGTGAACCATGAAAGGTTGTGAAATGCAATATGACCAGGACCCGATGGAAGTATGCAAAAATTGTTATAACTTAGGTCAGGTCTGGCTCATAGTAAAAAGTCACTTTATGCAATAATTATTCATTCAAGAAAAATGTGCTCAATACGATAAAAGGTACGCTGCTTACATCGCATGTCACCAAATTCTAAATAACTTTGAAATAATGCATAACTGAAAGTGTGATGTTGTGATTTGCGATATTGTGATCATATTTATTGCAATTGCATAATCAGCATCGCATGCTTTAAACTCATCAACTTGAATTTTTTCTTACACATTTGCGATGTGTTGGCTTAAATGAATAATAAAGGAAATAATAAAAGATCTTATGCGTATTTAATGAGTGGCAATGGCATTAATGTTTAAAATGGCTTGACGCGATTTGATACCTTCATCTGCATTTTCGAATAAAAGCTTCTTCCTTGTCACCCTTTAGAATTAACTGTATCATTGCATTTTCATTGTCATTTTCACTCTGTGTGTTTATCTGATAATCTCCATTGCTCAATTTCAGGGAACCCCTGAAGGAAACAACGTTTGAAAAGATGGTGAATAAGGGAAAATCTACCGCATCTGAGAAATCGAACATGACACCACTCTTCTCTAATACCACCTGCAGCAAATACAGAGGAACCACATCATGGGAAACCATGTATAACCTATTGGAAGACGAGAAACCTAGACCACTGGAAATGAAGGCAATAGTTGATGCCGAAGAATCATCTGACGCTTCCTACTTTGAGGCAGCACGTTTGTTTTTACATAGAATAGTTGCAAGACCTAAGATATTACCATACATATATATGGTAAAATGGGTGATTGATAATGTGAATATCTTAGACAAAACTTTTAGGAAAGCAAGACATGAGGTCATGGGGTCTTTCATGCCAGAAAATTTGCATCATATGTACCATCTACCAGAGCCCCAAAAGCTCTATGACAAATATTTCCTTGAGCATTTTTCCAAAGAGAACGAGGACCCACTAAATGTTACACAGACCTAGAGGTCAGGCTCAAGCAAATTCAAATAGGAGAAATCGGTATGTACCCCATTCCTTCCCTCTCGGCCCCACATAATTTCGCAGCTACAATGATGTGTAGATTATTTGGTAAAGCTGATAGTACCAAATTTTCTATAGAGTGGCTTCCATTTATTGATGCAGCAGTTAATGCAATGATTATTAATTGGAGTCATATTTTATCAGGAAATTTAGCTATGTATATTAGGTAATATAGGCAAAAGAGAAGTATTTCCTCAAGAATCATTCCCCCATTTATTATAAGCGCTTATGTAATGGATGCCATTTGTTTTTGCTCTCAATTTCCAAACATGGGTTGGAAGTGGACTGTACAAAACCCTCTCCCCATCCATGTGAATCATAAAATCTTGTGGGAGTGCCAATTCAATTCTCATTTTTACAAATCTTCCTTGGTATTATGTTGCCTATTTATAAAACCATTTTTTTATAAAACAGCACCCAGGCTTTCCGAAGAAGCCGAGATAAACATCTTTCCTGTCGCAATATGGTTTGGTGAAGAAACATTCAATTATATCATAGTTTTTGGGAGCATTGCAACTCCACATGTCCTCCCATACTATGTTCCAGACAAGCTATTGGGAAGAGAGATAGCCTACCAGACAGCAAGGGATGGTTTAACCAAAGCCCTGAAGGAAATGAAAAGGCTTATTTGGCCAACCTTTCCACTGCAGTGTGGCGCTTTCGCACTACATGACTATGGGCATGCAATAAAAGAAATAGAGAATATTACATTTCTAAAATTGGAAATCAAGTTGCTAAAGACTTCACCACCATGGTTAAAGTCAAACAGTTTACTCACAAAGAGGATCCATTTGATGATCTCTTTCAAGGAGCCGAGTCATTTGCACAGGTCCTACATTTAGCATCAGTAAATTTAAGCCCAGATGATATTAATGCTTTTCATGTATATAGGAATAAAATATTGTTAAATGTCCCATTGGACCTATTACAAATTGAACCGATAAGAGAACCTACTCCTAGCGTGAGCCTAGAGGGAAGTTCAAAGGAAAATTGTGATGAGGAAACGCAAGAGAAATCAACTCACGAGTCGGAATAGTGAGAGTAAACAATCTCAAAATGGAGAAGGGAATCCTCATAAATATTCTGAGAAAGATACAAAAGGAAATACTGAGGAAACGACCGAACAGGCCTTGGCCAAGAAACAAACAAAGGTCAGCTCCACTTCGGCTCAAACAAGGAAGATTCCAGTCATTGACCAAGACAAGGAATGGGAGCAATTCAATTAGAAGCTCCAAACATGCACAATTCTTGAGGAAACATCTAGATTTCAGACCCCTAAATAGACTCAGCAGAGCGCAAATCTAGAGACAATAGAGCAAGAGGCTACAAACACTCAAGATATTGACGTTATTCCGGATTTTCCCACTTTTAAAATTGTCTTAAAAATTGAAGAGATACCTCCACTAGACATATTCTACAGCCCTACACATAAGGTTGTGGATAAAAGACAAATAAAGAAGAGGAAATTAGACACCACGGTTGTTACAACTCTAGAGAACGAATCAATGGAAGTTGTGTGGAAAGACACTCCCATTGACCCATCGGAGAACCTTACGAAGTTGTCACAGTTTGTAGGCGCCTATGCCACAGCGACCATTGATAAAGAAACAGAAGTCTGACCGCTGCTAAAAGAAAAATAATAGATAATTCTTCTCCTTGAACAACAATTAGAACAAGAGAAAACCAATCAACAAGCAGAATAATAGGTAGCTCAGCTTCAGAGGGAATTCGAGCAAATGAGGTTACAACACCATGCAAGAATATTAGAAAAGGACTCACAGATTTTCCAAATGTAGGCCATGCTAGATAGATTCAAAGATAACCCTCAAATAGATGAGTTCATCAAAGAATAAATCAAGCAAAATTCCCTATTGATACAACAACAAGAGATGTTCTGCCGGAAAATATCATAGATCAATCCTTACTATGAGACAAGTAATAAATTGACAAACCAAGTGATTTATTTGAGGTTTGAATATGAATAAATCTATAAAATGATTTCTAAATTTATTAACTAGCAGGAATATGATGAGGGAAGAAAGGTTGATCTAGCAAAAATAGAAGAATCCCACAACGACATTTTATTTGCAGATTGGGATACAAAGTTAAAGTAGGCAGAAAGGGCGATAGCGAAAGTAGTAGGTGCAACAAATAACATAATGGAGGTCATTAATGAAAACCCTCCATAGTGCCAACCTTATCAAGGAATGCATATGACGAGCTCTCCCAGATATCAAGCAATTGGAGCAACAGTGCAAACAAACAGTTCAAACCAAAGAGGAAGCAATCAAACAACTGACCAAACTAGATTGGGAGACATACTGGCAATATTTAGTAAAATCACATAGTCAGTGGATGACTTTGCGATGCTTAACTACCTCTACAAAAAAAAATGATGCCAGCTCTATTAGATGCCATATTTGTAGGATAGTTAAAATCCACAATCGGCTAGCTACCCCAGGTCAAACCAATGATCGATATTTTCAATCTCAAAGATCAAGTAGTTGACTAAGATAATTCAAGTTGAAAAAAGCTTGTCATTAGTTTAATTATATTTTTTCCTACTCTAAGGAAGGTTGTTTGAAACATCCTCAACCTTTTTTGTAATAATCTATTTTTGAGACATGTATTACAGTATTTAAACCCTTATCATGCATTTAGAGAGGGGTCCAAGATTTTATCAAAAACACTTTGCAAGGCATTACACTTATGTATTTTTGTGAAGGTTTTGATGAAATTATTGGAACATGATCTAATTTTCTTGAATATCGAGCATGATCTACTGAAATTGCACTTATGTACTCTTAGAGTGTATTTGATTGGATGAAATTGGATCAATATTGCTAAGCCCATGAGAAGAACCTTTCATATATGGTACTTTTATAGTATGAGTGTGTTTTATTTATGCATTAGCAATACTCTAGCTTTGATTGTCTTATGTATGAAAATACGAGTTATAGTTCTACATTATTGCACTTTTGTATGATGTTTCAGCTTTGATTCCTTATTGAATACATGAACAATTACTATATGCGATAAATTTTTCTCAATTGTTTTGTCTAACTATTTATCTAAAACAATTATCATTAACAATTTCATTTCTTTTGGCAGCTAAATGATCTTTATTACCAATTGCTTTGAGACATCTATGTAGATCGCATATCTTAGTTTATTCCCAAGTATATTTATAGTTAGATAATGTTAGATTAAGTTTTTTTTTTTTTTTTTTTTAGTTGTGGTTCATGGACACCCTAGTCATCGAGTGGCTGCTACGTCCATGGAAAAATCTGGGTTGATCGACCCCGAAGGGAATCTAGCCCCATGGCCAAATAATGTTAGATTAAGATATATGCATGTGTTTATTATTTAGATTAGATTATTCTTAGTTGAACCATTCTCCATTATATCTTATATCACCCCAACAACATTATCAAATCAATCCTCTCTGGGAAACTAGTCCCATTACCCCCATGCGGAGCCACTATACCAAATAGAAAAGGATCTGATTTTAAGGTCCAGATCGAGTGGTTATCCCCCATGTTGTCGCAACAAATCTCGAGGCTTCAACATTTTGGCGCTAGAAGGAGGGCCTAACTATGAACGGAAAGCAAATCTAAATCAGAAATCCATTCTAAGATTAAAACTCCCTCATTGTCACCTACAACTTCTCGATCACGTTCTGAATCACCAAATCCTAAATGTGAAGTTGTGAAAATCTTTACAATCCACTAGTGTTTCCCCAAAGAAATCAAATCACCCTTCATCTACAGAAGCTCCTTAAGTTCAGTCTTTAATTCAAAAATTACTAGGGATTTCTCTATCTCAAGAAGAATCTGAATTATCTCAAGCTAGTGGTTCTTCACATTTTCCTTCCTCTCGAAGATTAACTAGATCACAGAGTGAAGAAGTTGGAATTCCTCCATTTGAATTTCCTCTTCCTCCTCCTTGAAGGAAAACTAAGAAATCAGAGTCTGAAACTCATAGTGAGATTCTTTCATCATCACCACAAACACCCTCATTCATTTCATCATCTTCATCACAAACTCAATCATCCACCTCACCATCTCAAATCGTGATTTACACAGGTACAGTGGCACTGTCTTCCTCTACCCAATCACCTTCAACCACTGGTGCATATTCTTCCACACGGATACCCATAATGGCTCAAATACCATGGAAAAATCTAATTGTTGTTCAAATGGTAGGACCATTGCATCCATTACCTACTCATCCATTGAAATGGTTGCCAAAATTCAATCCCGATGATGGTCTTCATGTCGAAGAACACATAAACAAATTCATGTTGTCCATAAATCTAAATGGGGTTGTAGAAGAAGACACAATTGACAATTATTCCCTTATACTTTACAAGGATCAACAGGATCTTAGTACTTTTCATTACCATCTGGTTCCATTGATAGTTCGAATGCATTTCAAGAACAATTCCTAACCAATATTGGAGATGACCGCTCAACGGCTACTCTTTTCAATGATCTCTCCAACATGAAAGTTGAATCTAAAGAACCAATCAAGGACTTTAATTCTTGTTTTAACAAATTATTAAACAAAATTTCATTGGAATCCAGGCCAAGCACTGAAGTTCAAAATGAATGGTACATTTATGATCTTCCCTCAAATGCAACTATTTTTGTTGATAGAGCTGTCAAACCAACTTTAGCTGAAATCATGAAAGAAGCCATGGCTATGGAAAAACACAATTTAGATTTAGAAAAGAAGAATGCATTAGAAGAAATAAAATCCAAGAAGTTCAATTTCAAGGATGAATCCAAGAAGAAAGAATCTACATATCCTTTAGATCTTGAAGGTCTGCAAAAGGTACTTAAAACCATGTCCAATGAAATGGTCAACATTAAGAAGCAGGTAGCTGAGACTTCTTCTAGGAAATCTTTTAGACCTTACAAAATAAATCCCCCCTCTGATCCTAAACCTCCAAATACAATATCAAATGCTAAATTAGATGTGGGGGAAGAAGAAGTGTCAACAACTGAAGAACAAATCAATGACGAAGAGATAGTTGAAGTACGCGGAATGTGGGATTTCATTCTTCCTTTATCAGATAATGAATAATCAGAAGAAGCATTACCTATCGCTACCAGAAGTAAGAGCATTTTTAATTTGCCAAAAACAAATAAAAATAGAAATCATCAACTCCTACTCTCAAAGATAAAGCAATAGGTAAGAAATCTTCCCCCAAATCCACTCAAACAAGTCCTCCTCAATCCAATTCTTCACCTCTAGCCAAAACCTTGCTAGTCTTTGATGAGATGGAATACAGCATCGTCAAAGACATGAAGAATACCAGAGATAATATCACATTCCATGATCTTAGCAAGGTAAAACATCAATAGAAGCTATTTCTCAAAGAATTAAAAGTAGTCCCCACTTCTCCTCTTCATGCTGCTGTAATTTCTCAGGTTGCTCAAGAAATGGGTAGGCCTCCCAGTACTTCATTAGACAAAATGAGTTCAACTGATGTTGCTTTGATTGGTGGTAGATCTAAATCCCGTGCTCCTCCTTTTCTTTTGACTTTTCAAGTCTTTAATAAGAATTTGCACAATTGTTTAGTAGACTCTGGAGCTTCATCCAACATTTTACCAAAAATCATTTGTGCAAAATTAAATGTTGAATCCCACAAATATGGTGTTCACATTATACAGTTAGATTGATCTCAAGTCGAAGTCATAGGAGAAATCAATCAGGTTACCATTAGACTCTCATCAAACCCAAAAGTATGTCAAGTCATTGACATGCTTGTGGTCGATATCCCTGAATTCTACAGTTTGATCCTTAGTAGAGATTGCTCTGAAAAGCTTTATGGCTATTTCGCAACAGACTGATCCCATATGTGGCTTCCTTATAATGGTAAGCCAAATCAAATAAGGGTCGGCCATGAGAAAAATTTAAAGTATATCGTCACAGAACTGGAAGGAGAAATGAGCCCATCACATACAATAGTAATATCATTGGAAATTATTCGGTCGAATCATTTTTGGACAATTTTAATGCCCATACATCACCCTTTTTGGAAAATTTTGTTACATCACAAATCGAAAACTATTCACAAACAGATTCTTCTAAACGTATTAATTTTATAGATAAACCTGTAGTCAATTCTGTATTTGGGAAATTATTTTTTGATGGATCTAAATCTAATGATAGAGTTGGGGCAGGTTTCATAATGGTTAGCCCCAAAGGAGAAAAAACTATGTTGGCATGCAGACTTGAATTTGAATGCACGAATAACACTGTTGAA
This sequence comes from Pinus taeda, assembly GCA_000404065.3. Classification (NCBI taxonomy): domain Eukaryota; kingdom Viridiplantae; phylum Streptophyta; class Pinopsida; order Pinales; family Pinaceae; genus Pinus; species Pinus taeda. Next base: position 17,972 of record APFE030160308.1, read on the forward strand.
TATGAAGCATTATTTCAAGGATTGTATAAAGTCATAGACCTTGATATTAAGTACCTTCAAGTATTTGGAGATTCAGAAATTGTAATCAAACAGGTGAGGGATACTATACATTATCTTTTTGGACATTTGAAGCATTATCAATCATTAGTCCAGGACCTCACCTCACATTTCCTAGCATTTAACATTTCCCCAATTCCAAGATAACAAAATGCAAGTGCCTATCTTTTGGCTAACATTGCATCCAAGCTCATACCACCAGAAGATTATAATCTTGATTGATTTTCTATAGAATTAATTTTTAGGCCTTCTATTCCCAATAACATCACCAATTGGCGAGTTTTTAATAATGATCCGATATCATAAATTTTCAAACATCTGAAGGCTCTTATGATGACCAGATAATAGATGAAGATCAACATGATAACTAGCTCAAGCAAAATCAATTGAATCCCATGCCTAAAAATGTAGTTAAGATGGAAGATTTATATGATCTTAAGGACAGATTCAAGAAACCAACTAACTCAAAACTTCAAAGTTCAACATTGAGGTTTGAGTTAGTTAATCTTGGAACTGACCTTAAACCTCAAAATATTAAAATCTAGGTCTTGGTCTTACACCCGATGAAAGATTAGCCTTCATTCATTTGTTGAAGAGGTACAAAAATAATTTTGCTTGAATTATGAAGATCTTAAGACATATGATACTTCCATTATTCAACATACCATTCTTATGATATCTGACGAAAAGCCTGTACATCAGAAGCTGCGAAAGATTCAACCAAACTTAGAAATTCAAATCAAATCTGAATTAAATAAACTTCTGAAAGCCAAAATATTTTTTCTAGTCAGACATTCAAGGTGGGTTTCTAACCTAGTTCCAGTGAGGAAAAAAAATGGTGATATTCGAATTTGTATAGGCTTTCTCAATCTCAAAAAATCTTGTCAGAAGGAAAACTTTCTATTGCCTCCTATGGAACAGATACTATAGTCCGTTGTAGGCTCATAATTAATGTCTTTTCTGGATGAATTTTCAGGTTATAATCAAATTTTCATACATCCAAATGATCGAATAAAAACCACATTTAGAACCAAATGGGGAACATACGCTTATCAAAAGATTCCATTTGGATTAATCAATGCTGGTGCAACATTTCAGAGAGCCATGGATATAGATTTCAAAGGTTTGGTGAATAAAACAATGGTCATTTATTTAGATGATATAATTGTGTATTCAAAGAAGCGTGGTAATCATTTAAAGGACTTAAGACAAATCTTTGAACGCTGTAAAAGATATGGAATTTCTCTAAATCCAAAGAAATATTTGTTTACTTTAAGTGAAGGTAAACTTCTTGGATTTATTGTATCTAAAGATGGCATTCACATAGATCCTGATAGTATAAGAGAAATTTATGAAATCTCTTTGCCTCATAATAAAAAATCCATGCAATCTTTCCTAGGTCAAATAAACTTTGTCAAAAGATTTTTCCCTGACTTTTCACGAATTGTTTTACCCCTCCAATCTATGATCAAGAAAATTTATGTTTTTAAATGGGGACATACTGAGCATGAAGCTTTCAGCCTTATCAAACAAACAATTATAAATGCTCCCTCTTTAGCAACTCCGAATTTTTCTAATCATTTTATTTTATATACTTTTGCTTCTGAAACATCATATGCAGTTATATTGACACAGGTGAATGATGAGAAAGTTGAAGCACCGATATCTTTCTTTAGCTCCAATTTTCAAGGTGTTGAATTGAATTACTCAGATGTTGAAAAGTAGGATTTTGTTGTTTTCAAATCAATAAAACATTTCAGACCCTTTCTTCTTAAAACTCACACTAAAGTAATAGTTCCATTCTCATCAGTGTGAAATTTACTAATGCAAAGAGAATTAGGTGAGAAAAGAGCAAATTGGGTAACAACATTGCAAGAATATGACATTGAAATTAGACCAGCTAAAATTGTTAGAGGTCAAGGTTTTTGCATAATGTTAGCTAGAGCATCAAACATATCAGCACTAGAAGATTCAGGTGATGATATGCAAACATGTGAGCTAAGACTCAACGATAATGAATCTAAAAGGGCTTTGAGATTAAAAGCTAAGCAATATGAAATCATCAATGATGTTTTGTTTAGGAAGAATTATGATTATGTTTTACTTAGGCCTTGAAAAACCTAAGGTAGAAAAGGTTCTGCAGGAACTCCATGATGGACTAGCTGGTGGACATTTTGGAGGAGACACAGCAATGCATAAAATATTGCATGCTAGCTATTATTGGCCAACCTTATTCAAAGATGCACACGAATATTTAAGGAAGTGAAAAAAAATTCAAACAGCTACTAGAAGACAAAGGAAACCTGTATTTCCATTACAGCCAGTCAACATTGAACAACCATTTGAGCAATGGGGACTGGACATAATAGGTGAGATCATTCCTCACTCTTCAAAACATCATAGATATATCCTTACAGCAACCGATTACTTCACTAAGTGGGTGGAATTAATTCCACTCAAGGTAGCTAATTCTGGAAACATCATTGAATTTATTGATCAATTCATTATTACTAGATTTGGTCTACCAACTGCCCTCATGTTTGAGAATGCAACCTATTTCACAGGCAATGCTATGAAAAAAATTTCTCTTAAAAGAGGTTTCAAACTTAAATATTTTGCTAACTATTATCCTCTGGGAAATGTTTTATCTGAATCAACGAATAAAAATCTCATAAGGATCATCAAACAAACTATTGATCACAATCAGAAAAGCTGGCATAAATCGTTAACATTTTCTCTCTTGGCAAATCAAATAACACAGAATGCCTCAATAGGCACTTCTCCTTTTAATTTGGTCTATGGGAAAGAGGTTGTTGTTCCTACAAATGTAGTTATTCCCTCTCTAGCCGTGGTTCAATTTATTGAAGAAACTCCTTCCTCTTCTATGCAATCAAGGCAATCACAAATCCTCAAACTCAAAGAAGAAAGAGATAAAGCGAAGATCATACATGCACATCATCAATAGTTAGTCAAATCTTCCTTTGATGCAAATTCTGTAAGTCCTAAATCTTTTCAAGTCAGAGACCTTGTACTGAAGTGCGATAAAGCACACGAGGAAAAAGTAAGCATACCAAATTCCAAAGAATGTAGCTTGGCCCATTCCATATTGCAAAACAAATCAGCCCATCAACATTTCTATTACAAGATTTATCAGGCAAGAGAGATTCTCTGCTTGTCAATGGGCAGATTTTGAAGAAATGCTTTCATAGAAGATAACCTCTTTTATCCCTTGTACATTATTGCCTTTACTTTTCCTAAGAAAACAAAAAGTTAAATAGTATTTACTTTTGGCCTTTCAATAAATAAATAATCTCTTTAAATATTTTGATTTTTCACTTGTATAAGTAGAGATCGTTAAGGAAATAATTATGACATTTGAAAATAAGTTAAGTTCTATCTCTATGAAATCTGCTTGTTTCCACCAAAATTATTTGTTCTTTGTGAAACCCCAACTTTATAAAGAAACCTTTGTTCTATTATCAGTCAAGAAAAGTATCTTAAACAAAGCAAATACACTCTGCAGACAAGCACCTTTAACTCTATAATTGTCATCCAGAAACTCTTAAGGATTCAATGATTCTCCCCATCTAGTAAACTCTTCTCTTTTTAGAGTGTAATTTTAAAATATACTAAAACTTAAAAGATAAGAGGTCTCATTAAGAGTCGGCTTACCATGTTCATAGGGAAATAATAGACTGACATTACCAATACTGTATATCAAAACAGGGTAATGGCTTGAGATTATTTTAATCAAAAGATAAGGGGTCTCATCACGAGCCAACTTGTTCAGTTGAATTACAACCAGTGAATGGAATTGTCACATTTTAGCTACCAAACCAAGACAATGGCTTTTGGGCAAAAAAAAACAAAACAAAACAAAAACAAAAACAAAAACAAAACAAAACAAAACCAAAAAAAAACAAAACAAAAAAAACAAAAACAAAAACAAAAAAAACAAATACAACAAACAACAACAACAAAACAAAAACAAAAAAACAAAAACAAACAAACAAAAACAAATAAACAAACAAAAAACGAATAAAAAAAAACAAAACAAACAAAACAAAACAAAACAAAACAAAACAAAAACAAAAAACAAAAACAAAACAAAAAAACAAAAACAAAGACAAAAAAACAAAAAAAAACAAAAAAAAGCAAAAAAAACAAAACCGTTTAAAAAATAAAGAGAAGAGAATAAGTATATGAGTCTGAATTTATCTCTAAAAATTGCAGTCTTATGTGGATGGGATACTAAATCATTGATGGTTAAATGGTAACCCTGTCGAGGCTATGGACGTCTGTTGGCAGCAGAGGCTCTACCTGTGACAAATGAGTACATTTAATATCTAGTCTACAACAGTCCTCTACTTTATATTTAAACCAAGTAAACACTGATATAGACAAAGGAATTTTCATTTTGAAGAGGATATCAAGTGGATGATAATTAGGTGAGTTTTGTTTTCTTATTCAAAGATATGTTACTTATCAAAAATATCATGTAATTCATATTTTCTGGACTATATTTATTTTGGAAGTTTTAGAAGTTTCAAAAAACTATCAGAGATCACTGGTTCTTCCAGTGAATCGCCAATTATTGTATTGTTCAACAGCGCGCCCCCCCCCCCCCCATTTATTGATTTAATAGTTAATATTCTATTGATAAATGGGGACCCTTTATAAATATACTCCAAAAAACTTAGCACTTAAGCACTTCCTTTTTGAATTATTAGAAATAAATTTCTAAATAAACATAAGATATCAAACCAAAATCCCTTTATATCATTGGACCATGTGTGTCAAAAATTAATTAGCAATCGGGATCTGCGAATTGCGATAAGGGGGACCGCCATTGAACTTTTCATTAAAATTAAGGCTTAAAGTATTTCTTACAAAATAAAGTACCTATCACAATTGCATAATGGCATTCACAAAAGCACAAACAAGAAAAACCTTTAGAATACGTGACTTGCGATCCCCCCGTGCCCCCCATTTATTGATTTAATATTTAATATTCTATTGATAAATGGGTACCCTTTATAAATATACTCCAAAAAACTTAGCACTTAAGCACTTCCTTTTTGAATTATTAGAAATAAATTTCTAAATAAACATAAGGTATCAAACCAAAATCCCTTTTTGACTAGCTATTCTCGCTTTATCATATATCATTGGACCATGTGTGTCAAAGGTTAATTAGCAATCGGGATCTGCGAATTGCGATAAGGGGGACCACCGTAATAGACTTATGGTATCATTGAACTTTTCTTTAAAATTAAGGTTTAAAGTATTTCTTACAAAATAAAGTACCTATCACAATTGCATAGTGGCATTCACAAAAGCACAAACAAGAAAAACCTTTAGAATACGTGACTTGCGATATTGCGACATAACAAGCCGAACACTCATCGCATCACAGCGCTTACACAAAGGCCAATCTTGTGAGCCATGAAAGGTTGTGAAATGTGATATGACTCGGACCCTATGGAAGTATGTGAAAATTGTTATAACTTAGGTTCGGCGCATAGTAAAAAGTCACTTTATGCAATAATTATTCATTCAAGCAAAATGCACTCAAAATGATAAAAGGTACATCTCTCACATCCCATGTCACAAAATTCTAAATAACTTTGAAATAACGCACAACCGAAAGTGCGATATTGCAATAATATTTATCGCAATCGCATAATCGGCATCGCGCACTTTAAACTCATCAACTTGAAGTTTTTCTTACACATTTGCAATGTGATGGATTAAATGAATAACAAAGGAAATAAAAAAATATCTTAGTGTGTATTTAATGAGTTTTAATGGCACTTATGTTTAAAACAACTCGATGTGATTTGATATCTTTCATCTTCATTTTCGAATAAAAGCTTCTTCCTTGTCACTCTTTAGAATTAATTGTATCATTGCATTTTCACTATCATTTTCGCTTTGTGTGTTTATCCGATAATCTCCATTGCTCAATTTCAAGGAAACTTCGAAGAAAACAATGTTTGAAAAGATGGAAAAGAAGGGAAAACCTACTGCATCTGAGAAATCGGACATGATACCTCTTCTCTGATACCACCTACAGCAAAGATGGAGGAACCACATCATGGGAAGCCATGTATAACCTATTGGAAGAAGAGAAACCCAGGCCACTGGAAACAAAGGCAACAGCTGATGCCGAAGAATCATCTAACACTTCCTACTTTGAGGCAGCATGTTCGTTTTTACATAAAGTAGTTGCAAGGCCTAAGATATTACCATAAATAGATATGGTAAAATGGGTGATTGATAATGTGAATATCTCAAACAGAACATTCAGGAATGTAAGACATGAGGTCATGGGGTCTTTAACACCAAAAAAATTGTGTCATATCTACCATCTATCAAAGCCCCAAAAGCTCTATGACAAAGATTTCCTTGGGCATTTTTCCAAAGATAATGAGAACCCATTGGACATTACACATACCTAGAGGTTAGGCTCAGGCAAATTCAAACGGGACAAATCTGGTATGTACCCCATTGCATCCCTCTCGGCCCCACATAATTTCGTAGCTGCCATGATATGTAGATTATTCGGTAAAGCTGATAGTACCAAATTTTCTATAGAGTGGCTTCCTTTGATTGATGCAGTGGTTAATGAAATGATTATGAATTGGAGTTATATTTTATCAGACAATTTAGCTATGGATATTAGAGAATATAGGCAAAAGAGAAGCATTTCCTCAAGAATTATTCCCCCTTTTTATATGAGCGCTTATGTAATGGACGCCGTTTGTTTTTGCTCTCAATTTCCAAACATGGGTTGGAAGTGGATTGTACAGAATCCTCTCCCCATCCATGTGTATCATAAAATCTTGTGGGAGTCCCAATTCAATTCCCATTTTTACAAAATCTGCCATGGTATTATGTTGCCTATTTATAAAACCATTTTTGATAAAATGACCCCCAGGCTTTCCGAAGAACCCAAGATAGACATATTTCCAATTGCAATATGGTTCGATTAATAAACAATCACTTATATCATAGTTTTTGGGAGCATTGCAGCTCCACATGTCCTCCCATATTATGTTCCGAATAAGCTATTGGCAAAAGCGATAGCTTACCAAATAGCAGGGGATGGATTAACCAAAAGCCCTGAAGGAAATGAAAAAGCTTATTTGGCCAACCTTTCCATTGTAGTGTGGCGCTTTCGCACTACATGACTATGGGCACACAGTAAAAGAAATAGAGAATATTACATCTTTAAATTGGCCACTAGTTCCAGGGCAAAAATATGACCCAAATCAACTTGCTAAAGACTTCACCACCATGGTTAAAGTCAAACAGTTTACTCATGAAGAGGATCCATTTGATGACCTCTTTCAAGGAGTCGAATCATTTGCATAGGTCCTACATTTAGCATCACTACAGTTAAGCCCAGATGATATTAATGTTTTTCATGTATCTAGGAATAAAAGATTATTAAAGGTCCCATTGGACCTATTACAAATTGAACCAATAAGAGAACCTACTCCTAGCGTGAGCATGGAGGGAAGTTCAAAGGAAGTTTCTGATGAGGAAACACAAGAGAAATCAACTCACGAGTCGGAACAGTCAGAGAAACAATCTCATAATGGATAAGGGAGTCCTAATATATATTCTGAGAAAGGTACAGAAGGAAATACTCAGGAAATGGCCAAACAGGCCTTGGACAAGAAACAGAGAAAGGTTGGCTCCACTTCGGCTCAAACAGGGAAGATTCCAGTCATTAACCTAGACAAGGAATGGGAGCAATTCAGTTAGAAGCTCCAAACAGGCACAAGTCTTGAGAAAACATCTAGATTTCAGACCCCTAAATAGACTCAGCACAGATCAAATCCAGAGACAACAGAGCAAGAGGATACAAACACTCAAGATATTGAGGTTATTCAGTCTTTTCCCACTTCTCAAATCATTTTAAAAATTGAAGAGATACCTCCACTTGACATATTCTATAGCCCTACACATAAGGTTGTGGTTAAAAGATAAATAAAGAAGATGAAATTAGACACCACGGTTGCTACAACTCTATAGAACGAACCAATGGAAGTTGTGTGGAAGTACACTCTCGTTGACCCATCAGAGAACCTTCCAAAGTTGTCACAATTTGTAGGCGCCTATGCCACAACGACCATTGATAAAGCAACAAGTGTCTAAATGCTGCTAAAAGAAAAAGAACAGACAATTCTTCTCCTTGAAAAACAATTAGAACAAGAGAAAACCAATCAACAAGCAGGACAGCAAGTAGCTCAGCTTCAGAGGGAATTCGAGCAAATGAGGTTACAACACCATGCAAGCATATCAGAAAAGGACTCACAGATTTGCCAAATGCAGGCCATGGTAGATAGATTCAAATATTACCCTCAAACATATGAGTTCATCAAAGAAGAAATCAATCTAAATTCCCTATTGATACAACAACAAGAGATGTTCTGTCCAAAAATCTCACAGATCAATCCTTACTGTGATACAAGTAATAAATTGACAAACCAAGTGATTGATCTGAGGTTTGAATATGAAGAAATCCATAAAAATATTTTTGAATTTATTACTTGGCAAGAATCTGATGAGGGAAGAAAGCTTGATCTACCAAAAATAGAAGAATCCCACAAATACATTCTATTTGCATATTGGGATACACAGTTAAATAAGGCAAAAAGGGTGATAGCGACAGCGACAGGTGCAGCAAACAACATAATGGAAGACGTTAATGAAAACCTCCACAGTGCCAACCTTGTCAAGGAATGCATACCAAGGGCTCTCCCAAATATCAAACAACTAGAGCAACAATGGAAACAAACAGCTCAAACCAAAGAGGAAGCAATCAAACAGCTGACCAAACTAGATTTGGAGACATACTGACAGTATCTGGTAAAACCACATAGCGAGTGGATGACTCTATGATGCTTAACTACCTTTGCACAAAAAATGGTGTCATCTCTATCAGATGCCATATTTGCAGGACAGTTAAAATCCAAAATCGGCTAGTCGCCCCTGGTCAAATCAATTATCGATATTTGCAATCTCAAAGATCAAGTAGCCAACTAAGATAATTCAAGTTGAAAGAAGTTTGTCATTAGTTTAATTCTATTTTTAGTTTTATTTTTTCTTACTCTAAGGAAGGTTGTTTGAAACCTCCTCAACCTTTTTTGTAATAATCTATTTTAGGCATGTATTATAGTATTTAAACCTCTCTCATACATAAGGAGAGGGGTCCATGATTTTATCAAAAACACTTTGCAAGATCGTTTACACTTCTATATTTTTGTGAAGGTTTTAATGAAATTATTGGAACAAGATTTAATTTTCTTGAATATCGAGCATGCTCTACTAAAATTGCACTTTTGTACTCTTAGAGTGTATTTGATTGGATTAAATTGGATCAATATTACTGGGCCCATGAGTAGAACCTTTCATATCTGGTACTTTTATTGTATGATCATGTTTTATTTATGCATTAGCAATACTCTTGCTTTGACTGTCTTATGTATGAAAATATGAGTTATAGTTCTACAATATTGCATTTTTATATGATGTTGCAGCTCTGGTTCCTTATTGAATACATGAACAATTACTATATGTGATAAAGTTTTCTCTTTTATTTTGTCTAACTATGTATCCAAAACAATTATCATTAACGATTTCATTTCTTTTGGTAGTTGAATGATCTTTATTACCAATTTCTTTGATACATCTTTGTAGATCACATATCTTATTTTATTCTCAGGTATATTTACAGTCAGATTATGTTAGATTAAGATATATGCATGTGTTTATTATTTAGATTAGATTATTCTTAGTTGAATCATTCTCCTCTATATCTCATATCATCCCAACAACATTATCAAATCAATCCTCTGGGAAACTGGTCCCATTATCCCCAGCCAGAGCCACTATACCAAATGGAAAAGGAGCTGCTTTTAAGATCTGAATGGGCTGGTTATCCCCCATGTTGTCAAGCAAATCTCGAGGCTCCAACACAACCCTATTCCAAAACACAATCTCTGCAACCAAACTACTTGCTTGCTTACACGAGTGGCTGCCATGTATTCATCCTTTGCAGTTGAAAGTGTCTCTGCAGACTATCTCTTGCTCGTCTAACTGACTGCTCCTCCAAATAGTTTAAACACATACCCACTTGTAGATATTTTCTTATCCATATCTCTAACTCAGTGTACATCAACAAACCATGTATGTCCAACACTCATTCCAATCCTCATCTTCCTTGGTAGTATAAACCATAATCATTATTGTCGCATAGATACCTAAAAATAGGTTTTATTGTTTTCCAATGCTCCTTCCCCAGTTTGGACATAAACTTACTCAATACTCCCACTATATGTACAATGTATGGTATATAAAAATATATATAAGTTTTCTTAATTTAAAATTTGAAATTGAACTCATGAATTTCTAAAAAAAATGGCATTATGCTTACACGGAGTTTTTTCAAACTGGTACTATGTTTCCTTAATTCAAATGTTCTTCCAACAACACTTAAGAAAAGAGCATGCATGAAGAACAACCTAAAATCTTAAATTCTTGTTTAGAACAGCATGAAAATCGTAAATGAACTTGTTTATTAATTTCCTGTAAACAAGTCAATTATTTTTTTTTCGGGAATCGAGAAAGCATTAGAAAATTTATATTGATTTAACAAATAGTCAAATCAACGCCAAACGAGAAATTTTCAAAATCTTTATTAAAAGAACATTGCACTTAAATCAATAAAAAAAAGTAATTTATTCGGATGATCATATAGTTGGGACGTCGGGCAGTCAGGGGTTTTCTTATTTTATGATTGATTTGTTCTATCTCAATTCCAAGTATACCATAGTCGAGTTTTGCCTTTAGGTCAAGTAGTTGGGTAGTCAGACGGTTGAGTGGTTTTTCTGCATTTGATCATCTATGAACAGTAACACAATATATATATATGTTTTCCTTATTTAAAATTTGAAACTGAATGCAAGAATTCTTGTTTAGAACAACGTGAAAATCGCAAATGAACGTCTTTATTAATTTCTTGTAAACATGTCAATTGTTTTTTTCGGTAATCGAGAAAGCATTAGAAAATTTATTATTGATTTAACAAATAATCAATTGAACGTAAAATGAGAAATTTTGAGAATCTTTATTAAAAAACGCATTTCTCACAAATCAACAAAAGAGGTATTTTATTCGGATGATCATACGGTTGGGAGGTCGGTCAGTCAGGCGTTTTCTTATTTTATGATTGATTTATTCTATCTCAATTCCGAGTATACCATAGTCGAGTTTTGTCCATAGGTCAAGTAGTTGGGCAGTCGGGCAGTCGAGTGGTTTTTCTACATTTGATCACCTGTGAATAGTAACACAATATATATATGTTTTCCTTATTTAAAATTTGAAATTGAATGCAAGAATTCGTAAAATGATATTCTGGTTACATAGTATTTTTTGAAATTGGTACTATATTTTATTAATTAACCATTTCTTCGAACCAGGTTAAGAAAACAACATGCATAAAAAGCGCTCTAAACTCTTAAAATTTTGTTTATATTAAGAAAATATTGCAACTAAACGTGTTCATTAATTTCTTGTAAGCAGGAAGACTATTTTTCTTTTCCTGAATCGAGAAAGCACGAGGAAATTTTTTATTGTTTTAACAAAGAATCAATTGAACTTAATGAGGGAAGAAAGGTTGATCTACCAAAAATAGAAGAATCCCATAGAGACATTCTATTTGAAAATTGGAATACACAGTTAAAGCAAGAAGAAAGGGCAATAGCGATAGCAGCAAGTGCAACAAATATCATAATTGAGGTCGTTAATGAAAACCTCCACAGTTCCAACCTTGTCAAGGAATGCATACCAGGGGCTCTCCCAGATATCAAACAACTCGAGCAATGGTGGAAACAAACAGATGAAATCAAAGAGGAAGCGATCAAACAGATGAACAAACTGGATTGGGAGAAATACTGGCAGTATTTGGTAAAACCACATAGCTAGTGGATGACTCTCTGATGCTTAACTACCTCTGCACAAAAAATGGTGCCAGCTCTATCAGATGCCATATCTGCAGGACAGTTAAAATCCAAAATTGGCCAACCGCCCCAATTCAAACCAATGATAGATATTTGCAATCTCAAAAATCAAGTAGCCGACTAAGATAATTCAAGTTGAAAGAAGCTTGTCATTAGTTTAATTCTATTTTTAGTTTTATTTTTGCTTACTCTGAGGAAGGTTGTTTGAAACCTCCTCAACCTTTTTCCTAATAATCTATTTTTGAGGCATGTATTATAGTATTTAAACCCCTCTCATGCATTTAGAGAGGGATCCAAGATTTTATCAAAAACACTTTGTAAGACATTACACATCTATATTTTTGTGAAAATTTTGATGAAATTATTGGAACAGGATCTAATTTTCTTGAATATCGAGCATGCTCTATTGAAATTTCACTTTTGTACTCTTAAAGTGTATATGATTGGATGAAATTGGATCAATATTGTTGAGCCCATGAGTAGAACCTTTCAAATATCGTACTTTTATCATATGATCGTGTTTTATTTAAGCATTAGAAATACTCTTGCTTTGATTGTCTTATGTATGAAAATATGAGTTATAGTTCTACATTATTGCACTTTTGTATGATGTTTCAACTTTGATTCCTTATTGAATACATGAATAATTTCTATATGTGATAAAGTTTTCTCAATTGTTTTGTCTAACTATGTATCCAAAACAATTATCATTAACGATTTCATTTCTTTTGGAGTTGAATGATCTTTATTACCAATTGCTTTGAGACATCTCTGTAAATTGCATATCTTAGTTTATTCTCGAGTATATTTATAGTTAGATAATGTTAAATTAAGATATATGCATGTGTTTATTATTTATATTAGATTATTCTTAGTTGAATCATTCTCTGTATATCTTATATCACCCCAATAACATTATCAAATCAATCCTCTCTGGGAAACTGGTCCCATTATCCCTAGTCGGAGCCCCTATACCAAACGGAAAAGGAGTTGCTTTTAAGGTCTGGACCAGGTGGTTATCCCCCATGTTGTCGCAGCGAATCTTGAGGCTTCAACACAACCCCATTCCTAAACACAATCTCTGCAACCAAACTACTTGCTTGCTTACATGAGTGGCTGCCATGTATTCATCCTTTGTAGTTGAAAGTGTCTCTACAAACTATCTCTTGCTCATCTAACTGACTGCTCCTCCAAATAGTTTAAACACATACCCACTAGTAGATATTTTCATATCCATATCTCTAGCTCAATGTACATCAACAAACCATGTATGTCCAACACTCATCTTCCTTGGTAGCATAAACCATAATCACTATTGTCACATAGATACCTAAAAATAGGTTTTAAAGTTTTCCAATGCTCCTTCCCCAGTTTGGATATAAACTTACTCAATACTCCCACTATATGTACAATGTATGGTATCATAAAAAATATATAAGTTTTCTTAATTTAAAATTTGAAATTGAACTCAGGAATTTCTAAAAAAATGGCATTATGCTTACACAGAGTTTTTTGAAACTGGTACTATGTTTCCTTAATTCAAATGTTCTTCCAACAACACTTAAGAAAAGAACATGCATGAAGAATAGCCTAAAATCTTAAAGTCTTGTTTAGAACAGCATGAAAATTGCATATGAACGTGTTTATTAATTTCCTGTAAACAAGTCAATTATTTTTTTGGGGAATCGAGAAAGCATTAGAAATTTTATTATTGATTTAACAAATAATCAATTGAACGTCAAACGAGAAATTTTGGAAATCTTATTTAAAAAGCACATTGCACGCAAATCAAAAAAAAATATTTTATTCGGATGATCATACGGTTGGGACATCGGGCAGTCAGCGGTTTTGTTATTTTATGATTGATTTA
>APFE030160308.1:31950-51629 GCA_000404065.3 Pinus taeda
TGTATGTATGTATGTATGTATGTATGTATGTATGTATGTATGTATGTATGTATGTATGTATGTATGTATGTATGTATGTATGTATGTTTTCCTTATTTAAAATTTGAAACTGAGTGCAAGAATTCTTCTTTAGAACAACGTGAAATCGCAAATGAACGTGTTTATTAATTTCCTGTTAAAAAGTCAATTGTTTTTTTCGAGAATCGAGAAAGAATTAGAAAATTTATTTTTGATTTAACAAATAATCAATTGAACGTCAAACAAGAAATTTTGGAAAATTTATTAAAAGTCACATTGCACGAAAATCAACAAAAAAGGTATCTTATTCGGATGATCATACAGTTGGGAGGTCAGGCAATCGGGCGTTTTCTTATTTTATGATTGATTTGTTCTATCTCAATTCCAAGTATACCATAGTCGAGTTTTATCCTTAGGTCAAGTAGTTGGGCAGTCGGACGGTCGAATGGTTTTTCCACATTTGATCACTTGTGAACAGTGACACAATATATATATGTTTTCCTTATTTAAAATTTGAAACTGAATGCAAGAATTCGTAAAATGATATTCTGGTTACACAACATTTTTTGAAATTGGTACTATACTTTATTAATTCAACGTTTATTAAAAAGCACTCTAAACTCTTAAAATTTTGTTTAAAATAAGAAAAGATTGCAACTAAACCTGTTCATTAATTTCTCATAAGTAGATCGACTATTTTTCTTTTCCTGAATCAAGAAAGCACAAGGAAATTTTGGATTGTTTTAACAAAGAATAAATTTAACTTTATGAGCGAAGAAAGGATGATTTACCAAAAAAAGAAGAATCCCACAAAGACATTCTATTTGCAGATTGGGATAGAGAGTTAAAGCAAGCAGAAAGGACGACAGCGTTAGTAGTAGGTGCAGAAAATAGCATAATTGAGGTCATTAATGAAAACCTCCACAGTGCCAACCTTGTCAAGGAATGCATACCAGCGGCTCTCCTAGACATCAAACAACTAGAGCAACAGTGGAAACAAACAGCTCCAACCAAAGAGGAAATAATCAAACAGCTGACCAAACTGGATTGGGAGACATAATCACAATATTTGGTAAAACCACATAGCCAATGGATGACTCTGCGATGATTAACTCCCTTTACACAAAAAATGGTGCCAGCTCTATCAGATGCCATATTTGCAAGACAGTTAAAATCTAAAATCGGCCAGCCGCCCCAGGTCAAACCAATGATCGATATTTGCAATCTCAAAGATCAAGTAGTCGACTAAGATAATTCAAGTTGAAAGAAGCTTGTCTTTAGTTTTATTCAATTTTTAGTTTTATTTTTGCTTACTCTAAGGAAGGTTGTTTGAAACCTCCTCAACCTTTTTTGTAATAACCTATTTCTGAGGCATGTATTATAGTATTTAAACCCCTCTCATGCATTTAGAGAGGGGTCCAGGATTTTATCAAAAACACTTTGCAAGACATTACACTTCTATATATTTGTGAAGGTTTTGATGAAATTATTGGAACAAGATCTAATTTTCTTGAATATCAAGAATGCTCTACTGATATTTCACTTCTCTACTCTTAGACTATATTTGATTGGATGAAATTGGATCAATATTGTTGAGCCCATGAGCAGACCCCTTCATATATTGTACTTTTATTGTATGATTGTGTTTTATTTATGCATTACCAATACTCTTGCTTGGATTGTCTTGTGTATGAAAATATGAGTTATAGTTCTACATTATTGCACTTTTGTATGATGTTTCAGCTCTGTTTCCTTATTGAATACATGAACAATTACTATATGTGATAAAGTTTTCTCAATTGTTTTGTCTAACTATGCATCCAAAATAATTATCATTAACTATTTCATTTATTTTGGCAGTTGAATGATCTTTATTACCAATTGCTTTGAGACATCTCTTTAGATTACATATCTTATTTTATTCTCGGGTATATTTATAGTCAGATAATGTTATATTAAGATGTATGCATGTGTTTATTATTTATATTAGATTATTCTTAGTTGAATCATTCTCCGTTATATCTTATATCACCCCAACAACATTATCAAATCAATCCTCTCTAGGAAACTAGTCCCATTATCCCCAATGGGAGCCACTATACCAAATGGAAAAGGAGTTGCTTTTAAGGTCCGAACCGGGTGGTTATCCCCCATGTTGTCGCAGCGAATCTTGAGGCTTCAACACAACCCCATTCCAAAACACAATCTCTGCAACCAAACTACTTGCTTACATGAGTGGCTACCATGTATTCATCCTTTGTAGTTGAAAGTGTCTCTACAAACTATCTCTTGCTCATCTAACTGACTGCTCCTCCAAATAGTTTAAACACATACACACTTGTATATATTTTCTGATCCATATCTCTAGCTCAGTGTACATCAACAAACCATGTATGTCCAACACTCATTTCAATCCTCATCTTCCTTGGTAGCATAAACCATAATCAATATTGCTGCATTGATGCCTAAAAATAGGTTTTATTGTTTTCCAATGCTCCTTCCCCAGTTTGGACATAAACTTACTCAATACTCCCACTATATCTACAATGTATGGTATCATAAAAAATATATAAGCTTTCTTAATTTAAAATTTGAAATTGAACTCAGTAATTTCTATAAAAAATGACGTTATGCTTACAGAGAGTTTTTTGAAATTGTTACTATGTTTCCTTACTTCAAATGTTCTTCTAACAACACTTAAGAAAAGAGCATGCATGAAGAATAGCCTAAAATCTTAAAGTCTTATTTAAAACAAGGTGAAAATCGCAAATGAGTGTGTTTATTAATTTCCTGTAAACAAGTCAATTGTTTTTTTTCGGGAATTGAGAAAGCATTAGAAAATGTATTATTGATTTAACAAATAATCAATTGAACGTCAAATGAGAAATTTTGGAAATATTTATTAAAAATCACATTTCATGCAAATCAATAAAAAAGCATTTTATTCAGATGATCATACAGTTGGGACTTCGGGCTGTCGGGCGTTTTCTTATTTTATGATTGATTTGTTTTATCTCAATTCCGAGTATACCATAGTTGAGTTTTGCCTTCAGGTCAAGTAGTTGGGCAGTGAGGCGATCGAGTGGTTTTTCTGCATTTGATCACCTGTGAACAGTAACAAAATATGTGTGTGTGTGTGTGTGTGTTCCTTATTTAAAATTTGAAATTGATGATCCGGGTGGATGTTGGTGGCCACCCACCTATCCCACTTGGACCCCCACAATTGTCTCTTTCAGTTTTTCAATTTCCTTATTTGTAGCACAATTTACTATTTTTTGCAGTTTTTCAGGTCATGAACTTCCGAAGCCATTTTGAGGCCCTAAACAACATTTTTTTGGAAAACCAGGAGCAACATGGGTCATAGATATTTCTAACGAGGTAATGTGCATGTCAAACAAAGATCGTATGCCAAAGTTATGACCCCGGGAGGTTGATGTACCAATTTACCCAAACGGGGCCCATAGTTTGGCACTTCATCTCCTAGGGTTAGGTTTTTCGATGTTTAGGGTTTTCCATTGTTTCTCAACAATAAATAGACCTTCAAGCCTCATTGTAACACAGTTTAGAGGCATGTAGCCTTCACATCTCTTCTCAGAGATAAGCTACCATTGCTCTAGCTGGTTTATTTCCATTTATGTTTGCAAGCATATTTCAGTATTTTACATTAATGAAATGAAGTATTATTTATGTTGCATCTCTGTATTTATGGTGATATCTGTAATTTGTTGTGTTCCTGTTTAAATCCGGATCAACTTAATGCAAGAATTCTTGTTTAGAACAACGTGAAAATCGCAAATGAACGTGTTTATTAATTTCCTGTAAACAAGTCAATTGTTTTTTTTTAGAATCGAGAAAGCATTAGAAAATTTATTATTGATTTAACAAATAATCAATTGAACGTCAAACGAGAAATTTTTGAATCTTTATTAAAAAGCACATTGCATGCAAATCAACAAAAAAGGTTTTTTATTCGGATGATCATATGGTTGGGAGGTCGGGCAGTTGGACGTTTTCTTATTTTATGATTGATTTGTTCTATCTCAATTCCGAGTATACCGTAGTCGATTTTTTGTCCTTAGGTCAAGTAGTTGGGCAATCGGGCGGTAGAGTGGTTTTTTCCACATTTGATCACCTGTGAACAGTAACACAAGAATATATATATATTATATATATATATATATATATATATATATATATATATATATATATATATATATATATATCTATTTTCCTTATTTAAAATTTGAAACTGAATGCAAAATTTCGTAAAATGGTATTCTAGTTACACAGTACTTTTTTAAATTGGTACTATATTTTATTAACTCAATGTTTCTTTGGTCAAGTGGTTAGGCAATCAGCTTGACTTCAATGAGATTACAATTTTTAATTTTTGAGCAGGAAATATGGCGCTCTCAGTTAGGGTTGTTGGACGAACCAGTGCATCCCAGAACGGCGTCGCCAGGGCCCGTCTCCCCTCGGCGTTTCACCTCCCCGGCCCTGTTCCTCTGGACGGCTGGCCCTTTCTCTTTTATGTTCCGAGTAGCTCAGTGTATGAGCAGGCTTCTGCCAGCGAAGGGGCGGCTCTCAATCCCTATGATTTTAACCAGCTGGGCCTCTTCCGGGTGAGCTTTTTCCAAAATCTCCGCAAGGCTTCTGGCAGAGCCACGAATGTAGACAGCCTCCCGACTGCGGTTCAGCTGATGCTCTTTCAGTGCGAGGGCTCAGTCACGGTTTTATTGTTGAGATATACCCCCGGCTCGGTTCCTATTCTCCAGGACTGCTCAGAGACCGGAGGCCGGTCTTTTTCTTTTTATCTCTCTCGCTCTTCGGTACAGCATCCATCTGAGTGCCACTCAGGGAGTGGTAATCGGGAAATAAAAAGGCTTCCAGGTTTTCTTGCTCTCAAATCTCTTGAAAAATGGCAGCGCAGGGAGGATGCAAGGCAAATGTTCGACGAAATCCCACACAGGGATATGGTCTCTTGGGGCAGGTTTCTAAGAAACCAACGTGAGACACAGTTTAGGCGGACAGTCCTACCTCGGTTTTGCCCTGCAAAGACGGATACAGCAAGTTTCAGAGATCTCAAGCCACATCAAATGGCGAATATTGCCGGCTGCCCAGCGCAGGTTAATAAAGGACAGGCACAGTTTGAACCCCTGGCAGGCAGTGCTTGTTCCAGCGTCCCCTCGCATCAGTCTTGCAGTGGACTGCAGATGCCAAAGCAATCAGAGTCCTTCCAGATCCTAATAGTGCTCCTCTCAGGCAAATCTTTGCTTCAGTGGGTCAGCTCCTCAGATCTTGTGCAAGACCTCAAGCAAGAACTGTACCTCAGGACAGGGATTCCTTCTGCTTCTCAACGGCTCCTCTTCGAAGGTAAACAGCTTGTAGATCTCTCGCCCCTTTCTTTTTATAACATTCAAAGAAACGCTTCCATCATTCTCTCCCTTCGCTTGAGAGGGGGAGCGTCGGGACAGTCATCTTCAGCAGCAGCATTTTCTTACAGAGATGCTGTCCATGCCCAGAAACCCAAGAACTCAGCTTCACCAGCCCAGGCTCCAAAACCTTTCTTGGTGGACAAGCTGGAGGAAACCCCCTCCATTGAAATAATGCATCCAACGATGGACAGGCAGTTCCAACTGTTTGCCGAATTTGGCATCATCTGCAGGTTCAATGGGCTATGGCCTCGCACAGAAGATCTCTACAAATGGGTTCACTCCAACTGGACCAACAATTGCAAGGTTTTGTTCTGTTCCAAAGGCTTCTTCATTGTATTTTTCGTTGACAGTGAGGATTACCAAAAAGCATTAACTGAGGGCCCCTGGTTTTGGGACTCGGCGGGTCTCTTCTTAACCCCTTGGTTCCCAGATTTTGACCCTTCTACAGTCGTTATTACCAAGCTTCCCATATGGGTCAGACTTCCCAATCTCCCGGTTCATTTATGGTACTTTGCTGTGTTTGAAGGAATTGGCAACTCTCTAGGACGCCATCTAGCTACAGATACATCTAGAGGGGAAAAGTGCCTCTACACCTTCGCCAAAATCTGCGCAGAAATAGACATGAGCAAAGGATTACCAGATCAGATCATTCTGAAAATCGGAGACTTCCACTGGACTCAGACCCTAGATTACGAGAACACAGCGTTCCGCTGCAGAAATTGCCATCTCACAGGGCACCTTCATAGATCGTGTCCAGCGATTCCTGCCCAAAAGAAGAAGGCTACACCTAAGCCGAAATCCAAAAGCTGGAAACCCTGTGACCCGCCCCCCATGGATGATTTTAGCTCTAGCTCAGATGAAGAGGAAGTGGATGAGGATGGGATGGACGATTCGCTTGCTCCGAACCTGCCCCCAACAGGTCCTGAGGAGTCCTCGGCCCCTCCTATCTCGCAGAAGCGCTCTCATGAGACCTCTCCTTCGGACTCAGACAAGGAGATCTCGCCGTCCGCCCAGCTTCGTCTGCAAGTTCTGCCATCCATACAGGATCAACTTGGTTGGGTCAAAGTTGGTAAGAAGAAAGGTAAAAAGGGTCGAACTGTGGATTCCACTCAAGTTGGATGAATCCCCAGTATTGCTCTTGCCTCCTAGCCAGTCTGTTCGCTTCTTGTGTAGCACTGCTCTCTTCCTGTCTACTCCTCAGAGCCGAGGTGGATGGTTCATCCTTGCCGGCTGCCCTGTTTCTTTGGGGTTCTGTAGGAGGTCTTTTGGTCAAGATGTCTTGTTCTCTGCTATGCCTCGGGCTCTTGTCAGCCCGGGCAGTCCTTTTGTACAATATTTTTGTTTCTTAATACAAATGCTTTAATTACAAAAAAAAAAAAGTGGTTAGGCAATAGATGGTAGAGTGGTTTTTCCGCAATTGATCCTGTGAACAGTAAACAACAAATAATATATATATATATATATATATTAATTATATAATATCTTTTCCTATTAAATTTGAACGAATGCAAGAATCATAAAATGATATTCTGGTTACATAGTATTTTTTGAAATTGGTACTATATTTTATTAACTCAATGTGTCTTCGAACTAGGTTTAAGAAAACAACATGCAGAAAAAGCATTCTAAACTCTTAAAATTTTGTTTAAAATAAGAAAAGATAGCAACTAAACGTGTTCATTAATTTCTCGTAAGCACGTCAATTATTTTTCTTTTCCTGAATCGAAAAAGCACGAGGAAATTTTTTATTGTTTTAACAAAGAAATGATTGAACTTGAAACGCGAAATTTTCAATATCTATATAAAAATGCACACTGCAGAAATCAAATTTTTTTTATTTTATTTTTTTTTTTTTTTTTTTTTTTTTTATGGTTTATTTATTCTATCATGACCTCAACTATACCCTAGTGAAGTGGTTTCATTAGGTCGGGTAGTTTGAAAGCTGAGCAATGTTGAGGTCGGGAGGTCGTGGGGATTATTTTAAAAAAAATCCTAGGCACCTCGACTTGCTAGTGAGTTGGTCGGAAGGTCAGGCAGTCGAGAGGATTTTCTTTTTACAAAATGTTTATGGTTTCAACCTCTGACTTAAGTCTTCAAAAAAGAAAAAAAATTGTTTAACGCTTTTTTTTATGCACAAAAGAAAAAAGGCTTCTTTTAAACCTGATAATAGGAATGCATATTATTCCATGAATTTTTAAATTATATGTTTCATATCAAAAAATTACAAAACATGGGTCATGGAATGAGTAAGTATTGGTTTTTTATTTCGAATCACAAACAACATTAGCAGTAACGTATGTGTTCAATTAATTTATGTTAATGCCTTAACTACATATGAGAATGAAAATGACTAGCATATGCAATTCTAGCTTTAGTTCTTATGTTCTACTTACTTAATATTAGCAATAAAGACTCGATTTTCAATGTCTAGATAAATTTTTGGATTCAAGTTACTTGAAACTAGTAATGAAGGCTAGGTTCGGTAACTTCTAAATAATTGTTTACATGTGCCATAGTTAAAGTTACTAATGTAGATTATGTTTGATAATAACCAAGAAAATTGTTCAAGCAACTAGAAGCATATTATGTACGTGTTATGCATAGAACTATTCCTCCAAGCAAAATACAAGTTTGTTTTGATTTTTTTCCAAAGTAATCAAATATGTTTTTGGGATAAAAATCTTTGAAGACACTTGTATCATGTGTAGTGATATTGTAGTGAAAGAAATGAATAAGAATCATACCAAAATAACAGGGACAAATGAGTAGCAAAATTTTGGATTCTAAATCTCTGAACAAAGGAGATTATAACTAAGATCACCACATATATCATAGTTATCATGTTTTTCACTACTTTCCTCTCCGGTGGCAAAGATTTGGGATTATCCTGCACAATGCATAATTCCAAAGTCAACAAGAGGAAATCTATGAACATTGACCAGGTACATGAAAGGAAATAACACTGATAACATTTGTCCCTATTTCAATAGAACTCTAGAAAAGGAGTAGGAAAATGGAATGTTGTTCATTGATTCAAAGCTATTCTATGTGTCCTTTGTTAACAAATTTCTATTAATGTATTTTGATTAGGGTGGCATAAAGATGCTTTCTATTTCCAATGATACTTAGTTTTAATTTATGTTAATCAATGTGTTTCGTATTCATAGCTTACTCAGAAAATACCATCTCTATAGCTCTAGTTAAATGAGATGAGAAAATGCAAAGAGAGATTTGAAAAAGAAAGCAAATCTACAAATTTTGTTATGTGAAGAAAGAGGGCAATAGAAGAGTATCCGAAAAACATGGTGATTGTAGTGTTCTAAAACCATGAAATTTCCTGCAAGGTTGGCAGTTGAGACAATATAAGCTTTAACACATCAAACATAACCATGTATAAATTGCTTAATATGTGACAAAGAGCATTTTCCCCTCGTTCTTGAAAGCATATTTCCTTTTTTTATTTCCATTGCAACAACATTAGTTAGATTTCACTAGATATAAATATTGAGTTGAAGCACATAGGGAGACCTTGTAGGCGCCTAATACAAAAATCAATTTATCATAATTTGTCTTTTGAAAAAAGGACTTTAGTATGAATGTAAGCCAAAAAAGTTCAAAAAGGACAAAAGTAAAACATGTTACTTATGACTTGTTGGTTTACATAGAAATGAGCTTCACGTCATTCATGTTTTTGTAGTTTTCTAATTTAGTAAGCCATTGTGGCAACTTGTAGCATTCTGCAAGTAGAAGAACAATATAATACATAACCCATAAGAAATCAAACATAATGGATTATTTGCAAAAGCACGTCATAAAAGAAATACTAAGAGTGAAAATCACAAAATTATAGGGAAAATTATCCATGATAAGATTAATTATCATATTAACATTAATATATTAAAATCTGCAATGCCTGCAAAATAGTTTTAGCTTGAAACATGAGTGCATTATTAATTTTGTCATGACTATGTGGATGCATAATACTGCTATACTAAATACATCAAATGGAAGATCAATGTACTCAAAGTGTATTTCATAAAACTTCCCAACGATATTAAATAATATTTAATAAGTGCCTAAAAAACACATACCTCTTTATCCATAAATTTATGCTTTTATGTTCACTCACTCACTCCACCATTTGAAGTGTGTGGCACATTTTTTGGATTGTCATTGAGCTCATTTCATTGATTCATTAATAATATTTGAACAATAAGAACACGTGGTTGAAGAGAAATTATAGACACATTTTCTGTTACACTCCATAACTATGTTTTAAAATGCTCATCTAACATATGTTTTTTATTTTTATATTCATGGAAATAACAGTTTCTACCTCGAATTCAGGGCTAAATGAAATTGAATTAACATTGAACATAGTTCTATTATGCTTAATGAATAAATGGATAAAAGCACTCGATTCAATGATTCAAGAGCTTTCAACATATAAGTGATTCCAAACATACAAGTTTAGTGATATTTTTATCAATCATATTGATTCCCTATTGTTACAGTCAAAGCATAAAGTCTAGGGTGACATGAGAGATCAAAAATAAGAAATCAAGTCACCAATGATTCAGAGATTATTTTACAAATTTCTCAATCTCTTGTTTACAATATATCTGGAGTACTAATTTGCATATGTTAAATAATAAAGCCACAAAATACCTAAGATAATATTGTTACAAAAAACACTATGGTAGTGAGAAAGTAAAATTTGTCATAATGTCGAAGTAAAATTGATTATATAGGTCAAAGAAAAATTTATCATTAGATCTCACAGTTCAAAATAACTAATAAATTTATTATTCATAGCAATGACATTGTGCTACAAAAAAGGGGTCACTGGTTTCAAATAGTACATATATTGTTCACCATTCATCAAAGATTCACTATCACAAGCCAAATATTGAAAACTATTAACATGTGCTATGGTAAATAGTTAACTGCTAGCTTGAAATGGAAAAACAAGTGGCTACAAAAACGACGCATGCTCTTTACCATTTATCGTTGGTGACAAAGAGCCAAAAAAGTTATTTGGAACAATAGTTATAGCAATTAGGATTAGAAGAACCACAATTTCACTATACTATAGCTAAATTTGCAATTATTTGCAAGTAGATATGCATTATTTAATATGAAACAAAGAAAATTAGAAAACATAAATAAGATCTACATTTTGTTAATTCATTAGATCATATATTTGCAATTATATATAACTGCAATCCAACACTATATAGCTTAGGAAATAAAAAGTTGTGTACAAGAAAGCCAATCAACAGAAGCACACAGCCTGAAAAAAACACTTGTGAAAATAGAAAAATAAAATTTTTGGAAGATTTGATATGTGCGAACTAAAAGAGAGAACACAAATGTCTAAATGCTCCTGTAGGGGATTTTTTTTTGACGCAAAACATTTCATTGAACATATACATAAATTAAGCAATTGGGATACTTGCAACTTTTTTTTTTTTGCTTAAGACAACACAATTTCACAATTTACAGAAATAGAGAATTCAAGTTACTATTGTAACAGTGGAAATAAAAACACGTGTATGTATATAATATGGTCTAATATTTTTTTGGAATTATATTGTTATTGTGCAACTGAGATATTATGCTCCTATTAACAAAATGATGCACTACGTTGGCAAAACAAGTTACTCTAGTAACTATGCACATTGGTTTCCATCTATGTGTCGGGAAAAACAAGTAATTGAGTACCATGGTCCAACTAGCTAGTATCAATAAAACTACAATTTGCCTAGATTATAGTTAAATTTACAACAACAACAACTAACAAACTAACAAAAACTCTGAGTTGAAACACATTTTAATAAGAAACAAAAAAAAACTAGAGAACAGAAATGAGATACAAATTTTCTTAATTCATTGCACAGTAAATTTGCAATTGTATATAACTGCAACGCAACACTATATAGCTCAGAAAACAAGAACAAAAAAGCTAATTGTCAAATGAACACTTCATGAAAAATAGTTATGCAAATAGGAAAATAAGGACGATTTGATCTATGGGAAAAGAAAACCAAAACACAACTATCTCAATTCTCCTATAGTGCCTTATTTTAACATAGAGAATTTAATTGATCATATACAGAAATCAAGACAATGATACACATGCAATTTTTTTCTTTCCTTTCCCCCCCTTAACAGAACACAATTCCAGAATTTATAGCAAATGAGAATCCAAGTTAATATTTCAACATTGGAGAGCAAAAGATTGACATATATATAATATGGTATAATAAGTATTCTGGAGTTACATTATGTTACTGTGGAACTAAGATCTAATGTTCTTATTAACAAAAAACAAAACCATAGTCTCATAGAACTTTTGATATAATTGAAATATTATATTGCATAATATGCATCTTGCTCTTTGTTTTCATTTGTAGTAGGAAAAGATGTTTCATTCAGAAGTTACAAGAAAAAGAGAAACAAGAACTAGTTATCAAACCAAAAAAAAATTAATGATTGAGGTATTGTACCAAATGTCCAGAAAGTACTGGACTACATGTTTTTTGTGTTTTGTAATTTTGGAACCTGCAATAAAAGAAAAACTATACATTAGTGTTGTTGCAAGTATTTGTGAATTATGAGTTGGTGGAATACAAAAAATAAAAATCGAAATAGGAAGAATATCTTAACTATCAAAATGTACGAACTTGACGTATGGAAGAAGATTTTTGTTTGTTGGTCACAACTCTTTTATCTCAGTAATAATGTTGTTACATGTTAAAGTAAAAAGACCTCGAATACAAAGTTTTCTTAAATTGAAAATTGTAGATGATATGTTTTGCGTGTATTACTGAAAGTTTGTCTCAATAATAATTGGGCAATGTTATTTTAGTTGTGGCATCTACAACATACAATCAATTTTGCAACTCTCTGTTTCCAGTGTGCATTCAACACTTTGTTCATAGTTAAATGTTGTGTCGTATTTACATATTGTGCATTTAGTTGTGTTTGGATGAACGAGTTGCTTGCATTTACTGCAAATTCATTGAAAAGGAGGAGAGAAAACATTTTTGGCTTTCAACACTCCTTCGATCTTCTTCTTTTTTCAAAAAAAATTGAATTGTTAGGTTCAAATGTGTATCATCAAAATGCAATATTTTGTACATCAAACTAAAACTATTATTACTTGAAGAAAGAAGCTATTAGTAAACATACCTTTGTTCTTGACATGAAAAAAAAAAGATGATAAATGTGCTCTTACAAATTCATCATTCAATGGGTCAACAAAATTTGTTGATCGAGAGCATAATTGTTGACTGCCTTTCACATCATTTCTAACAATATTTTCGAACAAATAGACCAGAGTCATCTTTGATGCCAATTCATATTGTGTTTTGAAAAAATGTTCTCTATGACTATCATTCAGTAGCAACTGCAGTGAATTAGGTTACATATTTTTGGTTAAGTAGTTTGTGCAAGAAATAATGAGATAATTTCTACCTTGATAACAATGGAAAACAAAGATACAACAATGCAGTTTCAAAGAAACTATTAGCTTTTGCTCAAAATGCAAGTATAGTTATTGTAGCAGCAAACTTACAATTGAATCGTCATCTGCAGCTTCACCATATTTTATATTGAGTTCAAGTTCCTTGTTTTTTGTCGACATCCTATTATTATTGCTCATATTGAACCAACAACATATGTGTCATTTGAGACAAGAAGACTGTGTATTGTTGTATCTGGAGCCAATCTGCATTTTTTGCAAACTTGTGCAATTGATTCAACCGTGGTTTTGTCATGTAACACTATGCAACAGTTTGTGTCACCTCATTAATAAATACACTTGTTTCTTATCACAAAATCTGTAATTCTAACATTTTTTTCAACAGTAAACATGTTTTGGAAATGCTCTATAAGATTGTTTCTCCTGTTCACTTTGACATTCAGTTGACCATGGCTATCAACCAAATCAGCATGGAGCAATTGTGCATTTGCAGGAGAGTTAGAACTTTTAGTTTGTGTTGGCCCATAAATAACCAATATATTGCCGTCAAAAGTTTTTGCATATGCTCCTAAGCATATTTCAATGATTGACAAGGATGTTGGATTCATTGTTTTTGGTCTATTTATATGCAAAGTCAGAACAATATGCTTTAAAAAACATTGGCATTGATTTAATGCAAACATGTCATTTGACTATACAAATATTCAGTGCAACACAAACCTAACATTTTTGGATTCTCATCTTCGACCATTTCTTCTTCGAATAATTGTTTGCTAGAGCCAAGTGTTTCCATGATATTGTTCTAAATGACTGGACCAACCACTGCCAGAAAATGAAAATTCAAGTCATTGAGTCTGAGACAAGTGTATAAAGAACGTTTAAAACAATGTATGCTCTACAATGATACACTATATATACATGTATTTGGTTTGTATAGTAATATTAGCCATTGTTGGTGGCTATGTAGTAAATGTGCATAAGTTACAATAAAGAAATGTTTTATAGATTTCATTGACAAGTACACATAAAGTTCATTTCTAGAAATGTGTTATTACGAATCACTATGGCCACAATTTTTTATTTTTATTTTCAAAAGCAGTTGCACAAGAAATAATGAAATATGAACTAGAAGCTAAATCAAATAATACTATTCAATATATAGAACAAATGCCACAAAGTGAAAATGAAAATGCGTAAATTGCATGCTAACCATAACATAAAAAATTATAGCTATACAAGTCAAACTAGCCAAATTTATGTTGATGGTTCAAAAACTTACCGGAATTTGATATTTGCATGTTTTTGTTGTTTTCTTGTTTCTTGTTGTGCAAAATTTCTTTGTTTTTAAATGTTCGCAAATCAAAGCATATGTCAAAGGTGCACATTTGCAAATGTGACAAATATTTTGACATGTCAACAATGAAATTGTAGAATATGAGCATTGGCAAAATGACTCAAGGCGACAAAAAATATATGGTAAGACAAAGCGTATGATGATATGTCCAAAAATCATCGAAAACATGGAAAGAAACAATATTAGCTGAAAGGTTTGTCCTAAAGAGATCTAGTATTGAGATATATTCAGTTGTTGTTTTTTTTGTATGAAAATTAAAGCCATTAGTTTGAATAAATGAAAGTAGTTTTTTTTGTTGATGGCTATTTTGCAACATGTCCAAATTGAAATCACCAACCAACACAATTGGGTAGTTGTTGCATGTGTGCTCTAAAATGAATTTGATGAAATTAATTATTTCTTCAATACTTGCATTTGGTGCAATATATACATTTGCAACTATAATGGTTTTTTTTCCAACATGGAATGTTGTAATTGTTGATTCAATTCGACTTTTTGTATAAGTGAAATGATTCTCAACTACAATATTTTTTTTGTAGTATGTGAGAATTCCATGTCAATGGTATAAATGTATGTAGTGATATTTGCTTGACAATAATGGATTTGATGGAGGTTATTTTTCTTTTGCTTCTTGGAAACAAACAATGCTAGAAGTCATTAGATCATAGTCAGCGATGATATCTTCAAAATGCAAGGACAAACTACGAGTGTTCAATGAACATATTGTCAAATCGTCAATTGTTTCACTTTGATATATGCTACATTCAAGCTCATAAGAGGCATTTTGTCTAAGTCTTTTTAGCTCAATAACAACTTTGTCATTGAGGGAAAAGTTACTATGTTCCAATTTGTTTAATAAATACAAGGATTTAATATCTTTGGCACGAGAAAGTGCAGTGTAGACAAGTCCATGTTTCCTAACTTCTTTTGGATCAAAAGCCAATTTGTCCATCGTTAACCCTTGTGGCCAATTTGTCCATTGTTAACCCTTGTGATCGTTTGTGCACATGCCAGTTGAACATGAAATTGTTCTCTTGTAAAACTAATTTTGTTGTTTGATTCATTATTTCTACAAACTCTAATAATAGGTGTCCACATAGACATTATTCCATCTTTTTACAGATGTGCCATTTTTTTCCTTTGAATAGTGCCAACAATTGGATCAACAAATTCAATCCAAATTGTGCCATTTTCAAATGTCATTGATGATCTAAAAATCCCTTCAGCACCATTGTAATATCCCATAATAATAATAATAATAATCAATAAATAATATTCTTAATATTCAATATAAATAGAATAATAACTAACGAAGAGAAAATATATGAATAAATAAATAAACAATAAATAACAAAGAAAAGATAAAATAATAAATAACGAAGAAAATGTAATAATAAATAAATGAAATAAAATTTGGCATGGACACATGGATGCTGTACATGCAAATCCTTTTCCAATCCCCTTACGATTTTTAGAACCCTTTATTCTATTTAATTGCGGAGAAGGGGGAAGAAGAGGGTAATAATTCACTCACTCTTGAGGAAGGAAATGATGGAGGGAATAGATCATTGGCAGTAGTAAGTTGGATGAGGGCTCGGGGGTGGCTACTTGTTAAAATAGACTGAACAACTAAGCCTATGGTTGGGTGGAGAGTCATCCCCAAATCCTCGTTACAGTTAGTTGTTCTAGATCAGGGCAAGCATGTCATAACACCATAAACCTCAGTAAGAAATCTTCACTCCTTATGTATGCATCACTGTTTAAATTTTTATTGCATATGTTAATAAATTGGTTGTTGTATTTTTTATGTTAATTTCTGAGACGTTACACATGGTATCAGAGCAAGGTTCAAGCTCTAGGTACCTTTTGGATTAAACATTTGTATTACTGCAAT
This sequence comes from Pinus taeda, assembly GCA_000404065.3. NCBI lineage: Eukaryota > Viridiplantae > Streptophyta > Pinopsida > Pinales > Pinaceae > Pinus > Pinus taeda. The sequence continues at coordinate 48,138 of APFE030160308.1, forward strand.
ATCTAATGTTAAATTTAACAGATATGTTGTTATTATTCTAGATTTTCTTTGAAAGCCTTGTCAAACTTTTGGATTCTATGTTATCATTATAGATCTAGGTTGTATCCAAACAATTTGGCTTGGATAGGCTAGGCCCATCCAATCCAATCAAGGTTTCAGCGGCCTTCAACAAAAAGGATAGCTAATGCCTCTCAGATAATTTCATCAAGGTACTTAACTAGCCCTACAGCAATTTGCGTATTTCATCATGCTAAAATTTTAGAGATTTTGCAATCTATAAATATGTGATTTCACACCATTTCCACTATCGGACTTTGGACAGACTCCCTAGGAGGCTTATGATAATAAGTAGATCTAGGTAAATCTAAGTTAAATCTAATAATAATAGCTTTCCAATACTGACCTATGGAATTTCAAATCTAATATGGTAGATTTGAGTGATATTATAAAATTGGATTATAAATTGACAGTTATTTGTTAGATAAAACTCATTTAAATTGACAATTCTTTGTTAGAAAAAGCTCTGGCAGGTTGTTTTAGCTTTCTTTAGTTTCAGATTTAGACTAATTTCCATCCAATCCCAATTAAATGAAGCAAAGAAAGCTTCATCAATTTTATGTGTTGTGCATGCATGTCAAGTATGACAATTTCTAGATGGTGGTTCTATGCGATTTTTTTTATGAGGTTGACTTTTCTGATATACGATTACTCTGTTTACATTTAAATAATTGTTGGTCAGAATGTTTAACCATGTGTAGTCATGTAATTGTTTGGAATTTATTAGAAAATTTAGAGTCATATAGTTGGCCCATATACTATCCTTTGATAGTTTTAACTATATAGATTCCTTGGCTCATAGATCTCAAATCAATTCCATACGATGATTATGTATTGTCATGGGGATGGCTTTCGTTTCATTTTGTGGGTAATCCAAGTAAAAAATTAGCCGCAAGATCTTGTGCAGGATAAGGTTTCGACATACAGTCTGAATCATGGCAAACCATAGTCAACTATTAACGATGCCATTTTATCAAAAATTATCATTCTAGTGACGATGAAGGGCGCGTACATCTCAACCGGACAAAATTCCTCGCCTAGAGATTCGACCCCATTACCTTGAGGTTCACATTCATGCTCGAGTTTGCTAGACGTGCCTAATTTAATTCCAGCAAACCCCCCAAAAGGCAAAATTATGCCTCGCTTTCTCATTCATGACGAATTAATGCAAAAGTATTTACCACTACCAATGATAAAAGCCACACACTCTATCGGTTGAACTAATTTGCTCCGACTACTATCGGTTGTGATAATGTTTGCAACTAAGATCAAATTCCACCTTGGACAACTCAGATGACCGAGATGATGATTTCATTAAATTCCTCTTTTTGAGAGGACAAAAATAGACCTAAATATCACCCTATTTGGATAAGCAGAAGTTGGTTTTTGAATTTATATTATGGTGTATATTGGAATAGGTCAGCCCTAAGCACATGTACAGTTGGATAGGTCGGCCTCAACATCAAGTGTCGGACATAGGAGCTCACACACAATGGCTAAGGGAGCGACCATGAAGTTTCAATCGCTCGTAGTCTGCCTTATTGGGAGTGTCCAAGGTTTTATTCTAGGGTTTGATAATTATCTTTAGTAGTCTAATGGATAAATGGTTTCTCTCTACTATTTTGTAGTTTTGCAGTCTGCTTCTGTTCTATAAATCTCTACTTAAAGTTTATGTATTGGGCTCATTGTACTTTCTGCTGAAAATGTTTTATGATGATCTAATAAAGAATAAGATTTGAAAGCGTTTTCCCCCACCAATCTACTGCCTCTTATGGTTGTGTTGTTGTCTTCTTTGTCATTACATATATTGTTCTATCTTCAGTTACAATTTATGATTGGATACATTGCTAATAATTGAATGCATTGTTAAATGAAGAAGTGAATTGGACTAAAGTAATTGATATAGCATAGAACAATCTGAAAAATTAACATGGTATCAGAGCCAAGGTGAAGGACAAGACCAAAAGAAGATAAGCATTAAAGCCATCATTATTGGAAAGAAGATTGTCTAGTCAAAGTCAAGATGCCTTCTTCTACCTTCAAGGAGCATGAAAAGTTGGGTGATGCATCAAACTTTTCTCAATGGAAAGTCAAGTTGGAGATCATAGCTAACAACAATGATGTGCTAGAATACATTCAAGGAAGGATACTTGAGGCTACAGAAAATGCTTATGCTTCCCTCAAAAACAGGTACAAGAAAGGTGAGTCCAAAGCAAATTATAGATGATGGTTTACAAGATCATTTACTTGCATATATTGGGAATTTAAGAAAGTCGAAAGACATGTATGACAAGATAGTTGACATGTATGAAATCAAAAATTTGAATGAGATCATCATCTTGAAAGATCAACTCAAAGAAACCAAGATGAACAAAGGAGAAGTTTTTTAATCCTACATTATGAGGATATCTCGCCTTAGAGATCAAATGCAAAGAGTTGGAGAAAATGTGCATGGCAGGGAACAAGTAGTTGTGACTCTTAGAGGTCTCCCTCCTTTTTGGGAAACCTTCATTACTACAATTAGCAACAACAATCTCATCCTGTCATTTGATGAAATTTTTGGGAAGCTTACTCAAGAAGAATCAAGGATGATAACAAGAGGAAGAATTCAAAAGCATGAAGAGGGAGAGCTCACCACATATATCATTCATGACAAAAATAAGAAGGAGGGAAACGAGGTCCATCAAGGAAGCCTCCTTATCAAAATGAAAAAGAAATGAATGACAGATATTTATCTCATATTGAATGTTATAATTGTCACAAGAAAGGTCATTATGCTCGAGATTGTCCCGAGAAGACAAAAAGACCACGTTACAACACAAGAAGCAACAACAATAATAAAATAACAAAAGACAATCAAAGAAATAACGCGATAGAAGATGTGAAAGAAGAAGAAGGGATTCCTCAAGCAACCATGAAGAAGATGATCCTCCTCAAAAGAAGTCAAGAGTTCCCACGTATGAAAGTAATGATGTAAATACATCTGTATACATTCTTATTTCTACCCTTACTAGTTATTCTCCACTGGATTCGTGGGATAGTTAGTTGGTTGATAGTGGGGCCACTCATCATTTCTATGGATACAAGGAAGTCCTCTCTAATCTAGTAGAGACTAAGTTGAAGATGATTCTTGGAGACAACTCCACTCATCCCATGAAAGATTTTGGGCCCGTCAAATTCCAATTGAATTCTAGGGAATCAGATAAGCTGCATGATGTTATGTATGTGTTGGGATTAATGAATAATTTGGTATCTATATCCGCATTGGAAGATAAAGGGATGAGGGTTTCCTTCATCAAAGGAAAAGTTCTGAATTGGTATGATGGTTCATGTTATGAAACCAGCTCAAGAAAAGATAGAAAAGATAGATCAACACCTTAGAATTCAGCCTCTTCGAGGGGGCAACCTCCTTTACATTACATAAATGAACAATTC
>APFE030160308.1:52806-65306 GCA_000404065.3 Pinus taeda
CTAGAATCTAGAAGCATGATGTACATAGAGTTCGAGATACTCATGTAGAATGAACATTTATAATAGAACAAAATGCATGGTTAGAAATATCTTCTAGAATATAGGAGCATGGTAGATATAGCTCAAGATATTCATGTAGAAGAAGCATACCTAGAATAGGACCTCATCCACAATGAAAGAAAATTGATCATGATTGAGAATCTTAGGAGACCTCCATCATCAAAAAGAAAGAAACATTTGCAGGGTAAGGGTCTTCAAGATCCTATGATGGAATCTTCAAAAGAAGATTCATAAACAAAAGCAGATGTCTCATTGGGAATCCCATTCATGGGATTCAAGAAAAGGATGATATGTAGGCAAGCTAAGATGGAGCAAGAAGGGCCACATCAAGGACAACCAAATGAAGCTGAGATGATCAAAGGAGAATCAAGATGAGTTATGTATGCATCAAAGTTTAGTCATGTTATGATATGTATATTATTGAGTCATGGGAATAGTTCTATGACATGATCAAGTAGGAAAGAATCTCTTTCACCAATGACATGCTCGAAGGCATGTACTACAATGCAATGAAGGTTAACAAAAGAAATACTCACATAATGAATATAAGATTGTTGACTAAGAAGCAAGTGAAGAAGGAATGCTGACTAGTCCTAGAAGCAAGCAATGAGGAAGTGCTCTCACAAGGAGCAGGAGGTAATTGACCCATCTATCCAATAAGAAGCAAATGAAGAAAGAGATCAAGCATGTGAAGAACACCATGATCACAAAGAATCACTATCTGACAAAGATCCATTGAAGGCATCTCCTGAAAGAAGGCAGGACAACTCTGACTAAGGAAGAAAAAGATCAAAGGACCCTTGACACCTATGAAGGCCTTGGAGTTATGAAAGGTGCAGATAACTGATTCTACTCTATGAAGATGTCATGACGAAGAAGCCATCCAACAAATGTACCATTTAATGTTGAAGCAATATCATGATGAAGTCATGAAGGGCTACTAGATCAAAGCATGGGAACAAGCAAGTACAAAGAAGCATCCATGTGAAGAGTAGCTTGAAGCATAGACAAGATGACAAGGAATAACCAAATGACAAGAGAACCTGATATTTGTCAAGAAGGCCACTTTCCACGAAGGAAGCAATGACATGACAAAGAAGGAAGGAAAGTGATCGATGGATGGTGCCCTACCAAGAAGAAATTCGAACAAAGACTTCATGACATCAAAGGAAGGGAGATCAAACAGCTAGAGGACCCACGAAGAAGAAGTTGCTGATACAAGTCCCTAGCTAAGAGGGAGTTATAACAAGTTCCCAATTACAAAGGAACTTGGACAAGTACCTTGTCAGAGGATACTTGGGCATGTCTTCCTCAATTGAGAGGAAGTGATAGACACAACATTCTTGTCTTCACTTGGAAAGAAAGAATGGGAGGATTGAGTAATCATATGGCATCCAATACTCTTTGAGGATGTGTAGGGCATCCAAGACAAGAGTAGGCAAGAGGACCGATATTCTTTGAGGGCCAGGAACCCAAGATAAGAATAGTCCTAGAAGGTCATACTCAGTGAACACCTAAGTGGGTATGTACCTTGAGAGACAATGACTAAGGTGTCTATAAGTCATTGGTCTTGCCAACATTGTGCTCTGATCTATTGAGAGATAGAGTTGTCAGTCAAGGCCTCCTGTGGAAACAATGTTGGTTACTATGATGCTATAACAGATGGATTGCCAATCGAGTTTCTCCTATGTGAATTCTTCAAGATTGAAACATAGCCAAACACCTTATAATTTTGTATGAATACCTCCTTAGTTAAGAGAGAGTGTTGAAGGAAATGTAACTAGGTTTCGTCGTCATAGATGTACTTTTGATATTTGTATTTATTCAAGAAAATAAATATTATTTTTATAATATATGTCAATGAGTTTTTTTTTTCTCATTGAAGTAGGTCAAGCACATGTTTAAGTGCTTCTAGGAAGTCAAAAGTCAATGTATTTAAGGCAGACCCTTAGAGGGCATGTTACACTATGTATAAAATTGTATAAGAGTCAAAGGAATAACTCCAAGCAAAGTCCAAGTCCTCTCCATGCAGCAACTTCCTCCAAATGAAGCAAAACAATGGAATAAATTCATGTCAACCTAAAGATAGAATGTCGGCCTAAAAGGAGGGAGAGTCCTCTATATATAGAGGTTGTCCACTCCACTATAACATCAAGAAACTCTCCTCTGAAATCAGCGAAGAAGAACAGCCAAGGAAAGTGAACAAAAAGACAAGTCTAAGGGTCTCCAAGCAAAGCAAGGAAGGAAGGAAGTCAAAACGAAGTAAAGGGATTGTTTCTAGGGCAGAAAACAGTCACACATGCAAGGTAGAAGAGGGCAGATTGCGGATATAACAGCAGTAGCATTTCAGTGCAAGATTCGTTAGTGTTTGGCCTAGATATTAGGCCTGCAAGACCTCCCAAGTCAAGCAAAGAAGTCTCTCTCTCTAGTGAAGGTGAAAGGACCCTAATTCACTAAGGGTACCATCCACACATGGGAAAATTAGGGCAGCAGAACAGCATTGCAGTCATACACTCATACTTCAAGAAGGATCTCGTTTGGTCAACAAAATAAGAAGTCTACTTGAGCAAAGGGTAGAAAAGGAACATCTCATCTAGAAGGCTCACTCAAGGAAGGTCTATCTCTAGACAAGAAACTATTATGAAACCAGCTCAAGAAAAGATAGAAAAGATAGATCAACGCCTTAGAATTCAGCCTCTTCGAGGGGGCAACCTCCTTTACATTACATAAATGAACAATTCTCCGATGATACAAATGAAAAGACCTTCTTTCTATATATAGGAGTCTAAGGGGTCATAACATAATCAGAGCCTACATAACAATAATAATGTAAGGGCACAATAATAACAATAGTGGGCTTCTATGGGGCACAATAGTAACAATATGGGCACAATAGGGGAACAAAAATATTAATAAGGGGTACAACTACAATAGTAATGGGGTAATCACTAGTATTATGGGGACCCAACAGTTCACCTATGGGATATGCATTCACATTAGGATGAAGATTTTAAGGACTCCATAGAGTCACTAGAAGGCCACTTCTAACATTGGTTCATAATACAAATGATATGAGGAAGTTGTCGAACTGTAGACTGGCTCATTTGCACTATGGTGCTCTTCCGAAATTGAAGAAGTTGATCTCAGGTATTCTCGATGTTCAAGCCCATCATGACGGAGTTTGTTTAGGTTGTGCGAGTGGAAAGAAAACAAGGGGACCATTCCCCTCTAGTGAGAACAATACAATTGGCATCCTCCATCTCATTCATTCCAATATATGTGATTTGATTCCTGCGCATTCTATTGGTGGTAATATCTACTACATCACCTTCATTGATGACTTCTCATGAAAGATATGGATATATTACTTAAAGCACAAGGATGAAGCCTTTGAAATGTTAAGGGAATTAAGAACCTTGATCGAAAATCAAATAGGGAAGAGAATCAAAGTATTCATATCCAATAATGGAGGGTTATACATGTCAAATGAGTTCATAGAATTTTGCAAGAAAGAAGGAAACAGTTGTGTCATATACTCCCGAAAAGAATGGTTTAATGGAAAGGAAGAACATGTCTATATTAGAAGTTTCCCGTGCCATGCTCCATGATCAAAATGTGCCAGAATTCCTTTGGGGAGAAGCCACAAATGTTGTTGTATATGTTCAAAACTGAGTGCCTCATCAAGCATTAAAAAACAAGACCCCTGAATAAATATTCACAGGTGTCAAGCCTGATATTAGCCATATCCGTGTATTTGGATGCCCTATATATTTTCATGTCCCAAAGGACAAAAGGAACAAGTTGGAAGCTACAGGAAAAAAGGTACGTTTGTGGGTTATTATGAAAATTCTAAAGCATATAGAATATATATTCCTGGTCAAAGGAAGGTCAAAACTAGCAGGGATGTAACATTCGATGAAGTTGCAACTCTTGGAAAAGCAAGAGACCTTCCTCTGCCTCCTCCTCTCAAGAAGGAGAATGATGACTGGGATATTCTAGATGGTCCTTTCATGCCCAAGTCTGAGACTGATATTGTTGATGATCCCTTGGAGCCTATGGATCCTTTAGATCCTCTTACAAGTGATCCTCCTACTAGGAAGAGACCACTTTGGCTCCGTGATACTCTACAGAATGTTGAAATAAATGTTCCCATTTGTATATCATTTAGAAAAAGGAAGCAACCATGCAGATATCAGGGATATGTTGTAGCCATGAGCACTATGACTCAAGTCAAACCTTCCTCATTCGACGAAGTTGTAAAAGATCAAATTTGGAAGGATGTTATGGCTGAGGAATATGAATCGATTGTGAAAAATTATGTATGGGATGTTGAGCCAAGACTGAATGGGATGTCTATCGTGACTTCAAAGTGGCTATTCAAGATCAAACATGGAATTGATGGCAGCATTGAGAAATACAAAGTGAGGTTCGTAGCTCAAGGATTCTCTCAGAAAGAGGGAGAAGATTATGATGACATATTTTCTCATTTGGCTCGATATACAACCATATGTTCGATAGTTTCCCTTGCTACTAGTAAAGGATGGATTCTTCATCAGATGGACATAAAGACTGCATTCCTTCATGGCATGTTACAGGAAGAAGTATATTTTTAACAACCACAGGGATTTGAAGTGGAATATCAAAGAACACATGGTTGCCGATTGAAGAAGGCATTGTATGGTTTAATGAAAGATCACCGAGCTTGGTATGCATGCATTGACAGTTATTTAATGAAGTTAGGATTCACAACAAGCAATGTCGATCCCAACCTCTACTTCAAGGTAGTCCAAGGTATGCCATTGGTTTTGGTTTTATATGTTGGCAATCTATTCTTAACAGGTAGTGAGCCTCTGATGATCTAGTGTAAGAGGGAGCTAGCCTCTAAATTCGAGATGAAGGACCTTGGTCTCATGCATTACTTTCTAGGTCTTAAGGTGTGGCAAAGGCCTGGTGAGATTTTCCTTTCACAAGGAAAATATGTTGTGAAGTTGCTAGAAAGATTTGCAATTATTGAATGCAAATCCATGGCTACACTGATGGAAATGAACTTCAAGAAGTTATGTGGAGAAGTTGCAGGAGACAATTTGGAAAATCCATCCAAGTATAGACAATTGATTAGGACTCTGATGTTCCTTGTGTGTAGTAAACACATTCAGTCAATTCATGACCGAGCCCCTCCATGCACATTCGATCTTTGCCAAACATGTAATGAGATATTTGCATGGGTCAATCACACTTAGTATGAGATATTTTGTCAGAGATGTTCGACTTCATGGATACATCGATTCTGACTAGGCAGGAAATGTTATCGACCAGAAGAGTACATATGGATGTTGTTTTAGTCTTGGATCTTCCATGATATCTTGGATGAGAAGGAAACAAAATTTTGTAGCATTGAGCACCATCGAAGCAGAATAAATTACCGCTAGCATGGCTAGTTGCAAAGCAATTTGGTTAAGGAAGCTCTTTGGAGAGCTATTTGGGTAGGTCATAGACACTAAAGTGATATAATGCAACAACAATAGTGGGATCCATTTGGCAAAGAATCTCATGTTTCATGACAAGTCCAAGCACATTGAGATTCGATATCAATTTATTCGAGACATGGTGCAAACATGAGTTGTTAGACTCCATCACATATCGACATATGAGCATATTGTAGATATTCTCACCAAGGCATTACTGAAAGGAAAGTTCTTGGTATTCACAGAGCAACTTGAATTGATGGATGTGGCCCCTACGGGTGAGGGGCAGCGCTGATCGAGGACACCGAGCCAACTCTTTCCACACTATTTGAGCTCCCAGGGTGAGGAATTGAGATAGAGGGCTCCTGGGGTTGAGGGATATTTGGACAATAGGGTACTCCCCTATCTAGTCTATGCAAAGTATACCCCAATTGGCATCATACCCTCAAGCAAGGCTTGTTGGGAATACCACTCCCCGTTTGACCAACGGTTGAGAGTGTACTTGGGGTGTACAACCCAAGTCGATTATGATTCAGGTGTTCTACCACATGATTATTAAGGGTTATTGATGGGAAGATCGATAGGAAATAGGGTTGGGTTGAGAATTGCTCCCTTATTTAGATTACGGGTTGAGAACGAACTCCCCGATGAGATTCCAGGGTCGAAGATGTGTTCCCCTCTATGATTAGTTATCCTATTGATCAGTATGGGTGGAAGCTAATTCTCCTTGATTATTCTTCTTTTAAATTTGAGAAAGTTTCAGCAAATAGAGCTGAGAAGAGACAGCCAAAACATGACGAAAACATGACAGGATGATGTGATGATCCACAGACATATATAGGCAAGTGGAATTCTTCCTAGTTGAGAGGGAGTGTTAATTTTTGAAACTAGGTTCAAATTCCACTTTGGACAACTCAGAGGACCGAAATGATGATTGCATTAAATTCCTCTTTTTGAGAGGACCAGAGCTAGCCTAAATATCATCCTATTTGCACAAGCAGAAGTTGATTTTTAAATTTATTTTATCCGCTTATGTATATTGGAATAGGTCGGCCCTAAGCACATGTACAATTGGACAGGTCGGCCTCAACATCAAGTGGACCCTCATGGAAGCCTATAAATAGAAGAGACCTCAAGCTCATTTGCACACATTGATGAAGCCATCTTTTATGCTCTTCTATTGTCTTGGTTCACACAGGTCTGACGGAGGAAGTTCACTCAAGGGTCTAAAACTACAGGGTTGAAGCTCGCACAAATCTAGGGTTTCTGTTTCTCGGTCGTTGGCTCGTAACTAAGAATTCTCAGCCCTAGATGCACGCATATATTGGTCAAGGGTGTGTCTGGGAGGTCTCATCCGCTCGCACAGAAGCATGAAGGGAGCATCTAGGGTTTTTGAAGCATATCAGACAGTGTTGGTCCCCAAACGCATGCACGGAGTGATCAAGGCTGCGTCTGGGCAGTCTAAGTCGCTCGAACAGTAGCTGTAAGGGAGCGACTGGGGGTTTGGAGCAGTTTTGTGTGTGTTTGTCTCCAGACACATGCATACAGTCTTCTAGGGAGCGTCTGGGTCAAACACAGGCACTCACACATAGTGTCTAAGGGAGCGACCAAGAAGTTTCAATCACTCGCAATCTGCCTTGTTGGGAGCATCTAAGGTTTTGATCTAGGGTTTGACTATTAAGTTCAGTTGGCTTCAATAATATCATGGATAAAGGGTTTCTCTTTGTTGTTTTGTAGTAATGTAGTCTGGTTTTGTTTTGTATGTCTCTGCTACAAGTTTATGTATTGGTTTCATTGTACTCTCTGTTGAATTTTTTTTATGACAATCTAATAAAGAAGAAGATTTGAAAGGGTTTTTCCCCTTGTGGGGTTTTTCCCTAGTATTGTACTAATAAGTTATCTCTTATGGTTGTTCTTTTGTCTTCTTTGTCATTACATATATTGTTCTATCTTCAGTTATAGTTTATGATTGTATACATTGCTAATAATTGAATGTATTGTTAAATGAAGGAGTGAATTGGACTAAAGTAATTGATACAACATAGAACAAACTGAAATATTAACAGGCCGCATAAGTTATAGGTTGCATTTTGTGCCATTTTCACAGATAATTTTATGAGTGCAATGAATGAGGGGTGATCAAACGAAATGGGATTCTATGTACCAAATGATGAAATTATCTCAAGGGCTACGCAACTCATAGTTTGAAAAATGGCATGAAGCATTTGGACTATTTGGGTTGAAATAAAAAATTGCTAAATTTCTGATGGCATGAAGAAGAATCGATCCCCATATGACCCATGTCCTATTTTGGAGTGGCAATTAATGCAAGGGGTTGTTTGAACCTCGTTTTTGGAGAGTCGGATCTGATTTTTATGGATAGAAATAAATCCAGGGACTAAGTTGGGTTCTGTATTTTCTTAAAAGTATTAGATATGGAAGGTCAAAGGACTAATAACAACAATAGTAGGAATGGTATGAAGGCTGTGATGATTTTGGGCCGATGAAAAGGAAGAGTTTTTTTTTTAAGGGTGAATATCTAGATAAGATTTCAGAATTGAAGAGAGGGAATGGGTACATTGAGATGAGAGGTGGGTGTACAAGTATAAAATATGGGGATTCAGTTGGACAATTGAAATAACAAACCATCTCATTATTTCATAAGTGTAGGGTACTCCCTAGATCAGTGAAAATATATATATCTCCTTGAAACTAGCTATAGCATGTGACAAAATATTAAGATGAGAGGATTATTAAATTACTCCAATTGTTATTTAGGCTTATTCTCTATAGTATAACTTTGAAAGATTCAATATTGTATGTGAAATTTTTTGTTTCACCAGAAAGCATTCACATATTCGAAAATGAAGAGAGTTAAATATGTTTTTTTTTTCATGTAAGACACTAGAGATTCATTACAGGATTTTAGACTATTTCATTCTTTACATGCAACCTCTACTATTGGTTTTAATCTTGAGGGTTGCCTATTCAATTACTAATGGTTGTTTTAATCTTAAGGGTTCCATATTCAATTATTAATGGATGGCACAACTTATGGGAATGTCATTGAATTGCAAGTGATTTATTTTATAATTGGAAAGCGCCATAGCATGTTTCAATGCTTCGTGAAAATCTCCAGCTACATACAAGTATCCCGCAAAACTTATATTTCCTTGTTGACATTAGCATACATTTTATGTGATAGTCTATGTACCTAATCCATCCACAAGTTGATCTGAAATGGAAGGAGGATTCAAACGGATTTGCCTTGGACTTTCAAGGAAATAGGAAGAGCTATATCAATATAAAGAAGAATACCTTCGAAGATATAGAATATCTTATTTTCTCCTTGTGACTAATCTACTAAATATTTATAAAGAATGATGTCATAGTACTTTCTTCCATTAGCATTCCTAACAATTGTCCACCACCACTGCGTTTTGAGAAAGCAAAATGTGTTATTTATATGTTAGGACCTTGTATTAATTCATAGCTCGCTGGTATATATTGTGAAGGAGGTAATGCATGAACATGGTTGAAATTATTATATTTTAATATATCAATGTTATCATATTATAATATTAGTATAATGAGTTAAAACATTCCAAAGGAAGTGAATTGCTTTGAGAAACCAAAATATCATTGTTTTCGAACGTTTGAATTAGAGTTATAAAATTATTGTGTAAATAAATGAAGGTGTTTTAATGCTTACAAGGATTAAAGAAAAAAAGTGTTTTGAATATTCATTTAATTAGGCTTAAAATGGTTTTTATAGTGAAAATGAAGTTTTAGAATAATTGATAATGGGGTGTTGTTTATTGAATTTCCAATGCTATGATTATGTCTCATCAATTGAATATAGATGTATCAAGTTTTTTCTTTTCTTATAGGTTGATTTACAATAAGCTATCTAAAATATAAATTGTTGATGTTCACTTTTAATTATGAGTTGGTTGAAATAATGTAATTAAGTGTTATTCTAGTTCTTAACATTTTATCTTTTTATGGAATCAAGAGTTTGATTTCACAAGGGTGTACATTTGTGTGATTTTGGGTTGTACACCTAGTGAACAACATCGAAGCACTAGGTTATGAAAACATAATAAATTCTATGACCAACCTATGTGATGACGGTGAAGGAATGTCTCCCTCAAAATTGTAAGCCCTCTTAAGGATATAGGTTGTGGAATGGACAACATGAATGACGATTAGGATGATTAGTGAGGGTCATAGCAACGATCCATATAATTTTGAGGCGTCAAGATATAAACAATAAAAAATAAATAATTTATAAAAAATAAAATGAATATGAATACCTCTCATGCATATCTTAGCAGTTTGAGACATTAAGTCATGAAATATTATTTGATGGTACTAGTGATTCAAACTCAAAGGATAATACATACAGATGAAATGGGAAATCAAACATGAATATAACTTAGAGGCACAACTTTGAACATTTAAAGGGGCTAATAAATTTTGTTGACACCTAATCCTTGTGATTGGGTGAATTAATGTAAATAGATAAATAAGAAATATGAACAGTCATTGGGAGACGAACTGAACAGTCTCTCCCTTATGTATATAATGAAGACCTACCTGAAGGAATAAATTAGTCGAATCATTTCTGCCTTATGGAGTTACTGCCTAGCCCAACAAGTGGTATCAGAGCCAAAGGTCTCGAGTTCGAATCACACCTGGCTCGCGTTGGGGGGGAGATTGTTGGGCATTGGATAATCCAGCACTCCCCGTGTGTTTCGTGACATGGACTAACTGCCTCTCGAGGATCTGTTAACTCTGGCGATGCATCCATTTACTAACACCTACGGGTTTTGGTGTAACGGCAATCGTGATCCCAACAAATTTGAAGCAATAGATAATGCAATCTGAGGATGTAAAGAAGACTTTAGTTATACAGGCAAATGAAATTGATTTTTCTAATGAATCATGATAGGAAGGTTATAAGATTATCGTATTTATGTTATGATAGGAAGTTATATTGACATGTGGGTTCATTTATTATGTAATGGCATGATATATCTTTGTTAGGGATATGATAATATTATAACTTATGATGTGTTTCATGATATGAAGCATGTGCTTATTGCATGCAAGTTTTATGATATACATGAACATGTAATTTTTACTATTTAGAATATTGTGATAACGATGATGTTATTGATATTATGATAATAACTAATGCATGGGTTGCATGATATGTGGTGATTAACATGAATTCCACAAACAGGCTGAGAGGGTTAGATTATTTGATGATCTCGTAGGAGCCCATACCTATGAGGGAGAATGTGTAAACCATATGGGTTAGGGACAAACTCAACCAACACTACATATGCTAGTGTATCTATTTTCTTGCATCTCTCTTGATGGATAACTCTTGAAGAGCTATAGGACCATCTTGAGGAGGTTGAGTGTCTGATATTGGATTGGGATGCTAAAGTCCAGAGGGGTTGTAAGGACTTTGATGCTGAAGTCTAGAGGGATTATAACGACTTAAATACCTGGGGTTGTGAACCTTAGTGAGTTGTGGAGGGAGTTGGTCCAGCCTTGCAAGATGCCCAGAGTCATTGAGTACTAGGATCGGATGCCTGCCTTGGGGCAGATGATGTCAAAGACCTAGGGAAAGACTTGGGGCTATGGTATAGATCAAGGAGGCTATATGCCTGGTTCCGAAAGTTGGGAAAGAGGCTTGATATTCCTCAGGATTTCCCCATTGTTGTGGAACTTTCGATGTTTGCTAGCATACTAGTTCAACGGAGCGTGTTTGGAAATCATGGGGTAAAAATAATAATAAATAAACTTAACTTCGGGATGAAGTTCCTTAAAGAGGGGGAGTATGTAATATCCCATAATAATAATAATACTAATAATACTAATAAAGTAAATAAAATAATATAAATATAAATAGAATAACAATTAACAAAGTATAGATAAACTAACAATTATCAAAGAGAAAATAAATGAATAAATAAATAAAACAACAAATAACAAAGAAAAGATAAAATAACAAATAACGAAGAAAATGTAATAATAAATATATAAAATAAAAATTGGCATGGACACATGGATGGTGTACATGCAAATCCCTTTCCAAACCTCTTATGATTTTTAGAACCATTTGTTCTATTTAATCACAGAGAAGGGGGGAAAAGAGGGCATTCATTCATTCTTGAGGAAGGAAATGTTGGAGGGAATAGATCATTGGCAGTAGTAAGTTGGTTGAGGGCTCGAGGGTGGCTAGTTGTTGAAATATACTCAAAAACTAAGCCTATGGTTAGGTGGAGAGTCGTCCCCAAATCCTTGTTGTGAATAGTTGTTCTGGATCAAGGAAAGCATGTCACAAAACCATAAACCTTAGTAAGAAATATTCACTCCTCGAGTATGCATCACTGTTTAAATTTTTATTGCATATGTTAATAGCTTGGTTGTTGTATTTTGTTTTGTGATTAATTTATGGGACGTTACAACAGTTGACCAAGCCATCCTGAATATTGTAATTTTCGCCAATTAGTTCAATAAGCATATTTTCTTTGAGCACAATAAATGATGGAAACTACAATTTGATTTGTTTATTGCAATTTATATTTGTTGATTTAATTGTTTTATCATATGCATTTAATATAATTGCTTATTTGTTTATGAGAGACAACATTATTTCATTATGTTCATGTACATTCTTGTTTAAATAAAAGAGGTATGGAAAAGTTGGATCATTTGGTGTCGATCTATAACAATGCTTGTTCAATAATTTTAGATCATCATCAGTATGTGAGTATGTGAACATGTCCTGGTTTTGTTTAAGATAGATACAAATTCTTTATTGTCTTGTCGCGTTACATGTTTTAGTTAATAAGTTTTCACAATTTCTTTCCAAAAGGTGTAAGGAGCACTAGTTCCTTTAAGATGTGGTTGTTCAAATATCCAGAAATCACGTATAGTTTGTGTTTGACATAGGTC
>APFE030160308.1:70306-118651 GCA_000404065.3 Pinus taeda
AACCTCATATATTATGTAGTCTACATCCTCTTTGTGACTATATTTTTTTCATGTTTTTTGTTTGACAATACTCCAAAAATGAGTACCTAGAATTGTGACAGAGGAGTAGACGAAATGGCCATAAGGAACTTTGAAGATTGCATTATTTGCAATTGAAACATAATTTAAAAATAAACACATTTATACAATTTAAAATAATAGCAATAAAAATGTTATTATCATTTTAACCAATTGCAAAACACAATATTTAATTTGCAAAATTCTGTAAAAAAACTTTGACTTTAAATTCTTTTCAAAATGTATAAATCAAATAGAATCCAAACATTAATTTCAAAAACAAATTACAATATAGCTTTCTATAATAAACAACTTTAATTTAAAATAAAAAATCATAAAGCTACTTAAAACAATAATCATATTCAAAATTTTATTGAAATAATAAACACATTCAAATGCTTATTACTATAAAGTTATCAATTGCACCATGTCTAAGGTACTAACCT
Source organism: Pinus taeda (assembly GCA_000404065.3). NCBI lineage: Eukaryota > Viridiplantae > Streptophyta > Pinopsida > Pinales > Pinaceae > Pinus > Pinus taeda. The sequence continues at coordinate 70,810 of APFE030160308.1, forward strand.
AATTGCACCATGTCTAAGGTACTAACCTATATTTGTATCATGTTGCACTTCCGCTCTAAAAAGGTACTAACCTATTGTTGCATTATAAAGACATTATGTTATCAAATAAAATGTAAAGTATTTAGGTTCCTAGCATAATGTAGTATTTGTTTTTTACGACTTGGTGCAAATGGATATAGTTCCAATTGATTGAGCATATCTATGGTTAACATATGAACATCATGCTCTTTTGACATGTCCGCATCATAGAATTTGGAGAAAGTATCATAGCTAGTGTGTGCATATGGGGGAACAAAACCCAGACATAATTGGTGGACAAAAACAATGCATGGAGTTAATGGAAAAAGTGACAACTAGAAAAATATTAATTGATATTTCTATGTGGCAAGCAGCACCAAAAAAAAAATTGTAAGTGTTTTGATCAATAAAACACACCACACGTTGTTGTTTTTTGCACAAATACCTATGGAATTTTGTTTTAATAAAAGATCTAGTTTTTTTGCTATATATATTATTTTAGGATTCTTCTATCTAAATTGTCTCTCTATGATTTATGACACAATAAAATCAATCACATTAGTTCTATATACTTTGTCTTCATGCATTACTTATACATAGTTCAAATGTATTTGTGATCACCCACTGATCATTAAGAGATTGACATACTTAGAATGTGACTACATGAGAACCATAGTGCTTTCAAAAATAGGATTATTTGCATTATTAATAGTAGTATTTATAGCATTGTGGCCAACAATTTATGCAAGGTACAATAGTATTTATAAGTTACAATGTAGCCATGAATTTATGCAAGGTACACATCACTTGTGTACACAGACAAACTGACATTGCATTCAATGCTACTAGAGCAATATATATATCGTCTATTTTGTGCAAATAACAATGACCAAAGATGGGTAATGTGACTTTGTATCATATTGTTTGTTAGTCATTGAAAGCATTACCCATTATGTCATAAGTAAGAAACAACATTCTAGTGACACGTGACAAAAGAAATTGTAAATAAAAAAATCATTGCCCAACTGCAATCATAGTACTATAACTCCATTAAATTGCAAATCAAGGTGGGAAGTGTGACTTTGTATCATATTGTTTGCTAGCCATTAAAAGCATTATCTACTATGTCATAAATAACAAATAACATTCTAGCCACACATGACTACAAAAAATGGAAATAAAAACCATCACTCATTATTAATCATAGTTCTATAACTATATTAAATTGCATATGTACTTTAGTAAATGTGTCAATTTGAGCCAAAGATATTGCACTAAAATTGTCCATAAATGCAATAATTTAAGCTTCTATATCCACCCATCTTGGAATAAAGATTCCAAGTAGACATACACAACACAAATGACTATGAGATTTAGAGGTGCATGTAATATTTGTTGATTTTAGCATTATAATTTGTGAAAAATCTTTCTCACATGACACATAGTGAATCAACAAATTTATCATTTAAATCACACAAAAAAAAATTGTTGCATGTTGGCCTTTGACGGCCATTCACTGTTCTATGTATTTGAACAAAGATATTGCATGCAACAACACAAACATTTGCACCAATCAAAACTGCAACTAATCCACCTGCCACGAAAATTGCATTCAAAATGCCCATTATTTTTCTTCGTCTCTATTTTATTTGTAGAATCCAATTTATGATTATCAGTCTCCTCCTCTTCTATAAGTTGTTGCAACGATTTTGACAATTGCACAACCACACATTCCATGACTCAAAATCATTCACAATTGCATACACTATTTTTTAACAGATTCCACTCAAACTAGTAGACATCACCTGAATCCAGTATATCATCAAGTCAAATAATGATTTAACAATCCAAATAATACCACTCTTCAAAGGCTTTTAGTATCAACTCCAATAAATAATACTAGGAAAAACCAACTCCTTAACTCCCTAATGGAAGAGGGTTACGAGGAGGAACTCGTGGATTATTCATCAGGCAACTGCCCAGAATCTGAAATCTTCGTGGCCTCCCGTCCGTTGGCGCAAGGAGGGGTTGTTTTGGAAATGGAAAACACACTGGCTGATCAGGTTGACCAAGGTATTTACAAACAGGTAGACATGGAAACTTCCTTGTCAGGATTGGATATCTCTCAACCGAGAGCAATGGTCATTGAGGGTTTTATAAACCCTATTGAGGTTTCTTACACCCCTTTTCTTTCTATCCCATCTCCAACCGACCTACTAGCTTGGAACAGCCAGCACTAGGTCACAGAAGCTATTCAAGGCGTGAGGGTCTCTACCTAGGGTTTCAAGATGAACCATTTCTTGGAACTGTTGAGTTTCGCAGCAACCACTGCAGTCCAAACATTCGGCACAACCATCTAGAATGCTCACAGGCATGTACACAGTGAGGCAATTTTAAGGAAAAACCCCAACTTTCTGGGTTCTTTGAAGGCATTGTAAATAACGAACCAGATAGAGAGGAAGTAAGGGATTCAGACCCTAAACTCAGCACGGGCTGAGAAGATAACATCTAGCCAGATCACCCAAATCCTAGGGAAAAAAAGGTTAAGTCATCTAAGCTCTCTAAAACCCTTGAACGAGGCAGATCTCTGGTTTTTGGGGAAGGCATCGACATGGAAAAGGTAGCCCTAACTGATAATACGGTCCTAGTCAGGCGAATCCGTGACCAGAACTACACACTAGGACGGCTGAAGAAATGGACCATGGAGGTGTGGGGAAATGTTTTGTCGCAGCTACCCGCAATACTGGCACTCTCTAGAGGTTGGTTTACCCTTATCTTTAACGAGCCAGAAGACGTCAACTGGATCCTCACCTGTTTCTGGCATATTGAAATGACCCCAATTCTCCTAAAGCGATGGTCCACTCTTTTCGACCCAGAAAAGGAAATTTTAGGAGCAGGGCTGATTTGGGTTCGTTTGCCTAGCCTCCCACTTCAATTCTAGTTGGAGTAAATCTTCAAGATCATCGGGGACGACCTGGGCACCTACCTCGACCATGACAGATCTTACATGGATACAGGTATTCTGGTGATGGCCCACATCTTAGTTTATTTGGACACCAAGGACAGCCTAGTGGAGAGTTACCAGTTTCACATGGGCTCCACAACTCGCTCGAAGGAATTGGACTACGAGGGAATCCCCTTCAGGTGCCGAAAATGCCACGAGGTTGGCCATCTCTACAAGGAATGTCCCCTAGTCATAGGGCATAGGCCATCCTCTCCAATAAGGTTAGCTACGGCAAACACTCAGACGGATTTGGGAATGGCAGAGATCTCAGACATGTAGTCTAGGTTGTCTAAGGCCACCAATAGATGGCCTCCTACTCCTTCCAGCCTCTCGGGCCTCGACTCCTTAAACTCTGCGGCACCGAGCACTAGGGCTCACTCCAAAGAAGGCGTGGGATTCGCGGTTACCTCCTCTCCTCCTATCTCGGTTTCTCCATTTGTTAATATTTTTTATGTTTCTATATCTAGTCTGATTACTTTGAATTTAATCACTCCCCTTCTGAAGCTGAGCCAAATTACTTGCCCGGTAATTTTAGCCCCTCCCCCATCCCTTCCCTCCCAATGTACCCTCAGCCACCTCCCTATCAATGACACCCCTGGGGCCTTGACTTCTAGATCATCCCACCATTACAATCTGTGATCTATTCCCTCTTCCCTCCATGCCTACGGATTGGAGGATGACCCACTAGACCCCTCCCCTTAAAGCCCCTAGGGGCAGACAATCCCGCATCTCTAAAGACATTAAAAGAGCCAGCATTGAGGTGGCCACATGCATACAAGCTCCCATCAATCAGGTCCTTAGAGCAAAGGGGAACCCTGCCTCAGTGATCCCATGAAAGGCTTCTCTTTCAATTGTAGAAGGCTAGCCAGCCCCGACAAAAAACTGGCTTTCAAAAGACTTTGTCACTCTCATAACCTAGACTTTCTAATGCTCCAAGAAACTCTTGGTGATGGAGTGTTGATCCACAACACTCTAAAAAAATTTCTACCCGACTGGGGTTTCTTCTTCCTAGATGCCAAAGGTCGCTTGGGTGGACTCGCTCTGGGGTTTAACAACCGCACAGTCAAAATTCGCAATGCTTGGGGCGAGCAAGGTTTTCTTGGTGCAAATATCATCTCAAACTCGCCCCTCATTTCTTTGAGAATCATAAACATCTACGAGCCTTGCCATCACAGGGAGGCTTTCTGGGATAGCCTCCTCCAACGGGATTTCATGCAGTCGGATGACATCATTATTGGGGGGGATCTTAACTTTTCCCTGGGGATGGCCAAATCCTGGGGACACAAAGCCCAATCAAAAGCCCTAACCAGCTACTTTAAGAAGCTTCTGGATGACCATGAACTCCTTAACCTCGATTCGGCTCACAGAGTGCCTACCTAGAGAATTCACCAAATTGGGGAACTTGCCCTGGCCTGTTGTCTTGAATGCTTCCTCATTAGGCCCAATCTTCTCAACATGCTTGGGTGTATTAGACATTGGGTCGGAACGGGAGGTTGCTCTGACCACTCCCCTATATTTCTGGATCTGGAAGATGAGGCCAAAAAGTCGGGTTCCCCTTTCAAATTCAATGTTGTTTGGATTAGGGATGTTAGTTTCTGAGACCTGGTAAACAAGACCTGGACACATTTTAACAGTGAAGAGGGGCTCTCGCTAGGTTCTGCTATAACTCAAAATTTGAATCAACTAAAGCATGAAACAATAGCCTGGATCAAGAACAAGAAACAGGAGGAGGATAAGGAACTGGAAAATATTGAGGCTGAGCTGGCCCACCTCAAATTCCAAGGCTTGTTGAGCTACTCTACCTTCGACTCCAAGGACCATCTAGTCAAGCTTGAAAAGGAAAAAATTAAAATCCTTCAAAGAGCTGAAGAGACTTGGAGGCTTAACAGCAGGGCAACCTGGCTTAAAGCGGGAGACGAAAACACCAAGTTCTTCCAACAGTTCGCCAGAGGAAGGAGGAACATCAACACCATATGGGGCCTAAGGGACAAAAATGGAAGAGAAGCCAACACTTTCGCTCAACTAGCGGACCTAGGAGTCAAACATTTCTCAGATATCTACAAGAGACCCAAGGAAGCAAACATAGCGGAGATTCTCCAAGTTTCAGAGGTAGTCCCTCTTTTTGTCGAGGAAGAGGACAAGGATATTCTGAATGCCCCCATCACTCTAGCGTGCTGGAGGCGACCCTCAAAAGCATGGGCAAAGATAAAAGTCCAGGGCCGGACGTTTGGCCAATCGAATTTTTCATTGCTTTTTTGAGCTCATTGGTCAAGACCTGTTGCTAGCTGCAGAAGACTGTCGAATCACAAGGGTTATGCCTAAAGCTTTTAACTCCACCTTCCTTGCCCTTATCCCCAAAGTGGATAACCCCCAATCCTTTGATGATTTCAAGCCCATCTCACTCTGCAACTGCATCTATAAGATTTTTTCCAAAATCATTGCCCTTCGTATTAAACCCATCCTCTAAAGAATGATCTCTAAAGAACAATTTGCTTTCCTTAGCCACCATCATATCTAGGAAGTTATTGGTACTGCACAGAAAATGCTCCATTCAATCAAATCAGATTCGATAAAAACCTCCATTCTGAAAATTGATCTGTCTAAAGCCTTCTACAGGGTTCGTTGGTCCTACCTTCAGCTCATTCTAACCCATATTGGCTTTCCCCACCAGTTCATCAAGTGGGTGGGTAGTTGTTTCTCTAGAGTCTCCTTCAATGTCCTGATAAATGGTGCAGCTTCAAATTTTTTTCATGCTGAAAGGGGGCTCCGACAAGGCTGCCCTCTCTCGCCTCTTTTGTTTCTACTGATAATGGAAGGTCTCAGCAGAATTATATCTACAGCTAGGAACAATGGCTCGCTAAGGGGTGTAAGGATCAGTGGCAGGACCACCATCTCTCACCTTCTCTTTGTTGATGATATTATAATTTTTCTAAACGGGTCCCTTAGTGACTCCTCTACTTTCAAGGAAATTTTAACTTTATTTTGCAAAGTTATGGGAATGGAGCCAAACACCTCAAAATCAACGATTACTTTCAGCTCTTGCCATCTAAATGACCAACACTTTGCCTCCCAACACTTTGCTTTTGTACGACAATATTTGGATGCTGGCCTAAGATACCTGGGTTTCGTTTCAAACCAATGGATACCGCATTGATGACTAGGCATGGCTGATAGCAAAGATTGAAGGTCGTATTAATATCTGGCAACAGAGATGGCTTTCCAGGGTAGGGAGACTCACCCTTATCAAATCAGTTCTAGAGGCTATCTCGGTCTAATGGATGTCTCTAGCCTAGATTCCCAAGGGCATCCACCACAGAATCAAACAGATCTGTCCTAGGTTCCTTTGGCGGGGACAAACTGATGGCAAAGTCTTCGCCTGGGTAAATTGGGATCGGATGCTAAAAAGTGGGGAGGCTGGGGCCTAAAGGAGCCCCAAGATTTCACAAAATCCCTGGGAGCTAAATTGGTCTGGCAAATTATCTCTTCAAACAGCCTCTGGACCGAAGTAATCTACAACAAGTATATATTTCCACAATCCACCATTGATTGGATCCGTAGTACTCATCACCACCACTTGGGGGCCTCAATCATCTGGAAGACAGTCATTCACTCAATGAACATCATAAAATCTAGACTGGCTTGGAAGGTGGGGAATGGTACTCAAATCAGGATAGGGGCGGATCCTTGGGCTGGCAGCGGGAATGTCCACATCCTCCCTTAAGATATGAGAAGGGATCTCAGTGAGACGGGTCATACCCTCCTGGCTCACATTCAAGCAGTTGATTGGGTGGAAGCCCCTCATAGGCATTGAAAGGACTTTGACACTTTGGGCATCAGTGACAGATGGAGAGAGGACTAGGATGGCTTTATTGGTGGCCTGGAGGAAGTAAATGTTAAGATCTCAGAAAGAGAAGACAATCTTATCTGGGCCAAGGCTGCCACAGGAAACTACTTCCCCAAAGCAGGTTTTGATTCCTTAATGGAATCTTGTGGCACATGTCCTAAGTGCTGGTGGTGGAGCTCACTATGGAAGCTTAAATCCCCTCACAAAACGAGACTCCTCCTTTGGGCTATCCTCTCTAACAAAATTCCCACTGATCTCAACCTGGCTAAGCACAACATCCATGGGCCATCAAGATGCAGCCTCTGCAACTCTACCTCCGAGGACATGGACCACTTATTCCTTCACTATCCAGCTTCAGTTGAGATCTGGAATACAATCACTCAGGGGCATAATTTTCCCTGTCAGTGGACTGGCAGCAATATCAAAGAGGCCTGGGAGACTTGGTGGTCCAAATAAGCAAATTTGAAACAAAAAAACCTGCCACTCATCATCTGCTGGGGCATCTGGATCACCAGGAATTCCATAATTTTTCAGGACAAAAATATCTTAGGTGCAGCTTTTTGCAACAACATCCTAGCCATCTATAACTCTCTCCCCGAAGAAAAAGACCCATGCCCTCCCTGAATCTATTGATGAGAACCAACCTTGGGCTTATTTTGATGGCTCTGCTAGTGCCAAAGGCTGTGGGGGAGGAGCCATCCTACACCTACCAGAGGCAGAAAACTTCAAATTGAAAGTGGGGCTAAGAAGGGGCACAAACAACTATGTCAAACTCAATAGCTTCAAACACTTACTAATTTTCGCCCTGGAAAAACATTGCCCTTCGATCCAAATATTTGGGGAATCTCATCTCATCATAAACTGGATAAATGTATCTTATCACTGTCACGTGCACACACTCAGAGATTTGCTAGAAGAAACAAATGGTCTTAAATCACAGTTTGAATCTTTTGTTTACTATCACATTTACAGGGAAAGGAATGAAGCCGTTAACCTTCTTTCCAAAGAGGCCGCGTAGCTGAATAGAGGACAATGGATAATACAGGAATATAGGAATGGTGACTTCTTCCAAGTTTATCACAGGCCATATATATATGTGGAGGTAGGTGCCAGGGATTGATCGACAGGATCAATCCATTTTTGGTCTCTCTAGTTTATTCTGTTTCGCATGCTTTCATTATATGCAGAAGAGTCCACTAAACAGTTTGTACACAGCTTTTGGACCTTCAAGTTATTGAAGGATTTTTTAATATTTAAGTAACACAGAACTCCATCATCAGACAGTAGAGAAAGCATAACACAATGTTGGCACACAACATGTAATTTTCTTAACAATCTTAATGAAAATTACGCTTTTTCCAAGGAAAAAAATACCAGGAAAAAAGTGTTCTAAAAACTAAATTCGTTAGTCGAAGATGCTCAGTTGTAAACATATTAGACATTCTACTTCGAATCCAATTGACCAAAAAGTCAAATCTAAGTATCTAAAAGTAACTTGAAAACTTTATAATTGTCTTTAAGTGTTTAGACATTAAATGTTATTAAACACCACAATTGCAAATAACAAAAGTTGTGAGGTTCTTGAATTCCATCTAGTTCTCATTTGTTTTTATTGCTTTTCACTTGTTTTGAAAAAAAATGCACATAATTGCTACATAAAAGCATTAATATTATTCTATCATTCAATTTTTTTTTTAAGTTGAGCTTGCCACCTACACTTAAATAGCATGTAGATTAACCCCAAATTAATGGACAAGAATAAAGTTCATTTAAAATTTCTAAAAAATCTGTCAAGTTTTGGATATTGTTTTGTCTAGATAAAAGTATTTAGCACTTCAAAATTTAGAGCAAAGTCAAATTTGCACAGATGTATACAACATCTTAATCATTACGATCTCATATCTATAAAATAAAAAGCACATGCAGAATCAAATATTTCTCAGCTAATATAGAAATCAGTTTATCGAATCCTAAAAATCTATATTTCAAAGGACCGTTATACATATTATGAAGGCAGTAAACTATTGCATGATCTATTTACATAAAAGACCTACATCGAATAATTTACACTAGTGATTTGTATCCATGACTCTATATTGTTATTGCTTAAATCAATTACATTTTTTTTTATAACCTCTCTTCATTGAATATCAAACAATGCATTATGATTTACAAAAACCACTAATAAAAACAATAAAATGTTTCTAACTATATACCATTAAATAATAATAATATCACCATTAAATAATAATAATAATACATTATAAGTAAAAATAATAATAATAATAATAATAGTGCAATGAAATGTATATATCTTTAAATCCTCCAACCCTTTCCTTATTCTAGCCTCTGATGAACCCCAATCTAACCAGCCCTCCTTTGATTTGTCTGACCCTCCCCTGATCACTTCGATCCTCTCCCAGCCTTCCTCCAATCCTCCCCCTCCTAGAACCACTAGAAGTTCTTCAAAAGAAATTGGCACTTCAAGTGATCTCCACAAGAAGCTCGGACCAGGAAGGAAGTCAGCCAAACAGCATCGAGAAGAAAGCACTCAAAAGGACATTGCCCTTGGAATCCAAACCCCTATGGAATCCTTCATGACAGGACACCAAGAAAAAGAAATAGCAGGGAAAGACCAAGAGAGGCGAGCACCTCCTCGCTCGAATGCACCATGATGAAGCTCCTATCCTGGAACAGCAGGGGCATGGGGCACCCCTCCAAAACAACTGCCTTAAGAGACCTTCTCCAAAACGAAAGACCCGAAATCTTGTTGATCCAAGAAACCAAACAAAATCAAAATGAAATGCAGAAGATTGTAGATGCCCAAAAAAACTTCTCAGGGGCCAGCAGCAATTCCAGAGGAGCATCTGGAGGAATTACTACCATGTGGAATAACCAATACTGGGACTGCAAGTCAACCATTCTCAACCAAAACTGGTTGAGGACCAATCTAAGTAGCAAAGAGGAGAACTGTGATCTCATCATTTACAATGTCTACATCCCCAACCATTACAAAGAAAAGGAGCAGTGCTGGAAGGATCTGAAAGAAAATATAGACAATGAGCAGAACCCAAATATCATACTAGCTGGAGATTTTAACTTAGTCCTCCACGCGAATGAGAAAAGAGGGGGCAATTTCATTCACGACCCCTTCAGAAGTCAGCTGGAAGGAATAATGTCTGAACACGAATTGGTTGATATTATTCCAAAACACCGAAAATACACTTGGAATAATAGAAGGTTGGGACCAGGCAATATCATGGAACGATTGGATAGAGTTCTGGTTAACATCTCCCTCCTTTCCTCCTTTGTTGCGGGCCACACCAAAATTCTCAGCGCCACGGCCTCAGACCACTTTCCCATCCTCCTTACGATGGATTCCCACACTCAACTGGGACCAATTCCGTTCAGATATAATCCGCTGTGGAGAAATAACGCAGAGGCTGAAGCTATCATAGAGACCACCTGGAAACAACATGTAGAAGGCTCTCCTAGCCATATATGGGAAACAAAAATCAGAAACATAAGAAAAGCTCTCAAAGAATGGGCAAAAGCCAACTATCAAGAGCCAGAAAAGATTAAAAAAAAAATACAGCAAGACTTGGAGGAAGTCCAAAAACAAATTGAAGATCAAGGGCTTACCCATCAGCTAAAAAACAAGGAATGGGAAATACAGGGGCAACTCATGCACATCAAGAGAGAAGAAGAGACAAAGTGGAGGTTTAAATCGAGACAGCTATGGTTGAAAGAAGGAGACAAAAACACAGCTTATTTTCACAAGCAAGCTACAGCTAGGAAGACAAGGAACAACATAAATGCTATTACCGATAGCGAAGGCAACCAACATAACAATCAAGAATCCATCAAGAGGGCAGCCTCCCTTCATTTCAAAAGTCTCCTCACCGAAAATCAAGAAGAAGTCGACTACTCTGAGCTGTTGCAGCATCTCCCGAAAGGCATCACTCAAGAGGTGAATGACAGTCTAAATCGAGAAATAGCGGAGGAGGAAATCAGGAAAGCAATCTGGACCCTGCAGCCGGACAAGTCTCCGGGACCAGATGGTTTCCCAATCAACTTTTACAGGGATCATTGGTAGCTGATAAGAAAAGATCTTGTAAAAATGTTGAGGGGAATACAAAGAAAAGGGAAAATGGGGGGCTACACAAACTCAACTTTCCTTGCCCTCATTCCCAAGGAAAATCGACCCACATCTTTCTCCAGGTTTCGACCAATATCTCTATGTAATTCCTCATACAAGATTTTCACGAAAATCATAGCTACTAGACTCCAGCCCCTCCTCCCATCCCTAATCTCTGAAAATCAAGGGGGCTTCCTATCTAATAGGCAAATCCATGACACAATTACTTTGGTCCAAGAAGCCATTCACTCCAGCACCTCCAGGCAAGAGAAAGGATTTGTTCTCAAGCTCGACTTAGCCAATGCCTTTGACTGGGTAAGACATTCCTTCTTGTTCGCTGTCTTGAGGAAAATGGGATTCAATTCTGCCTTTATCAGCACCATTGCCGCCTGCATATCAGGACCTTGGATATCGCCTCTGATTAATGGGCGCCCTTGTGAAGCCTTCCAATCCTCCAGAGGACTAAGGCAAGGCTGCCCTCTCTCTCCTTATCTATTCATTCTTATGGCTGAATCCTTCAGCAGTGCTCTGGATCATAATAGAAGAGTTGGCCTCATCTCTGGCATCAAATTCGGGAACGGAGTCAAGAACATCAACCACTCCCAATCTGCTGATGACACCCTCTTGATTGGAGGAGCTTCCACAACCATTGCAAGGCGCTTTAAAACTCTACTCGACCAATTTATGGAGTATTCAGGGGGAGTGGTCAACTTCCACAAAAGCTGCATCTATGGCTGGAACATTTCTAACCACACTGCCCACAGCATCGCCAGCATCTTTGGAGTCGCCTACAGAGCAAATTGGGACCACTTTACCTACCTTGGGATGCCGGTCAGTCAGGGACCATTAAAAGCAGCAACTTGGAATGAAATAATAGACAAAGTCAAGAGGAAGGTCCAGCAATGGGGAACTCAATGGCTCAATCCAGCAGGCAGGATAATTCTCCTCAAATCAGGTATATCCTCCTTACCTCTATATAGATTTACCCTTTATCAAGCTCCTGCTATTTTTCACCATAAACTGGAAGTCGCCCTTCGAAATTTCTTATGGCAAGGAGGGAAAAAAGAAAAAAATAGATTTAATTTGGTCAGCTGGAAAAGTGTAATCCAATCTCAGGACAGAGGAGGTCTGGGAATAAGAGCTCCCAAAATCCTAAATTTGGCATTTGGGATCAAAATGGCCTGGAGGCTAATCAATGAGCCAAAAGCTTGGTGGAAGCAGGTCATAGAAAGCAAATACCTCAATGGCACAAGGCAAAGACTTCTTGAAAATGACATCCCCAATAGAGACTCCACCAAAATTTGGCACCTTTGCAAGAAAGCAATCCCTTTTCTCAGACAAAATACCTCAAAGATCCCTGGAGGAGGGGAAAGCATTAACTATGCCACTGATAAGATAATGGGACTTCAACCTCTAAATACTATTGAAGAAGCCATCCCCATCATACATCACCTCAATAGTAAAGGCATTCAGAGGCTAGACCAAATATCGAAATGGGATGCGGACACAGGTGCCTGGACTAATTGGGAATTCCCAGCTATTCCTTCAGCATTAGAAGCGAGTCTCAAAGCTCTCAAAGCTAATCTTCATAATAGAGCCCCAATAAAAAAAGGAGCAGCAGACGGACTTCGATGGGATCCCACGGGTTCAAGCTACACCATCAAGTCTGGGCATCACTATATCTGCAATAGCACATATCAGATCCCCATCTGGAATCATTGGCGAATAATTTGGAAATCAGAGGCCATCCCCAAAATCAAATTCTTCATCTGGCTGTTACTAAAAGGCAAAGTACTCACAGCAGAAAACTTAAGAAAGAGAGGGATCAACGGTCCATCCAGATGCCCCAACTGTTGCTCAGCAGAGGAGACAATTCAACACTTGTTCCTAGACTACCCCTTCGCCAAGAGATGCTGGATCAAAATGTCATCCTTGGGCAATACAAATTGGCAACCCCAATATAACATTCCTGAGACAATATACGAATGGAAAAAGAATTTCCCTTGGAAAGACAAGAGGAGTAAGATTGTTAAAAGAATCTGGGATACCATTCCTCATACTTTACTCTGGAGAATTTGGCTAACAAGGAACAAAAAGATCTTTCAAAACAAAGAGAGCAATGTTCAAACAACATGCAACAAAGCCCACACCTTGACTCAAGAGGCAATAGTAGCCAAGTATAAAGGAAAAATCCAAGCAACAGATTACTCAATGGAAGAAAGATCAGTCATCAGTCACATATTGGATCGGCCAGGACAACATCAGGAGACTCAGAGAACTGTCAGACAGCAGCAAGCACAAGCCAAGGAGTGGGAAATCAGACTACCAGCTCAGGATTACAAGATGTGGATTCAGAGCAACAACTGCCCAACATTATTCTTCGATGGAGCTTCAAAGTCAAACCCAGGCCAAGCAGGAGCGGGAGGAGTAATATTAAATGAGTTCGGGGATAACATATGCAGCTATGAATGGAGCCTAGGAGAAAAAATGAACAACAATGCAGAGGCATTAGCTTTATATCAAGGATTAATTCAACTAAAGAATCTGGGCATCAAAAGGGCATTAGTTTTTGGGGATTCAGCAATCATTATTCGCCTTATGACCTACAATCAGCGATCCCCCAACAGTAATCTCCAGCAGCATATAGAGCGCATCAAGCTCCTCCTCAATCACTTTGAGCACATCAAGTTTTACCACATACTCCGCACGCTAAACATGGAATCAGACAAGCGAGCGAATAACGCAGTAGGAAGGCTGGCAGGAATGCTAAGGCACAATAACAGAGATAGTTTTCAACCCCTGCCATGAATCAGAGTAATCATAGTACTGCCCAGCTTCGCTTGGTCAATCAAGTGTATAGTTTTCAACCCCTGCCATGAATCAGAGTAATCATAGTACTGCCCAGCTTCGCTTGGTCAATCAAGTGTGCGAGGGGCATAGTCTTCTCAGACGCAGGACATATCGCAGAAATCGTAGTATGCATAATTAGCCACACCCGATCCTCGACAGAGGAAATCACCTGTCAACAGACAACAAAACTCATTTCAGCGTCGGCATCAGGATAAAAGACTCAGCAAAGGAAGATCGTCTGAGAGATTTGGAGCAGACCACCATCCCTCTCGTGATGTTGATTCCTGCTTGGAAATCTATCCACCGTCTGATCCATTCTATAAATGTGTCGACCAGCAATCAAAGTGTCGCCCATCGTGATCAAGCGACAGTGCAGCAGCTACAGCTTGGAGCAAACGTTCTTCTCCAGAGCCTCAGGAGGAACACTTCTCTGGTATCGCCTCTCTACACTCAGTCCAGACTCATTCTAACTATTGTTACTGTGTTTTACAGGAACGCCAAAGCCTGGCTTAGCAAGGCGTCCTTTCTTGCAGCTCCCTTATCTGCACATTCAGCGCCATCCCCTATTCATTCCATCCCGGCTTTCCCCTTTCTCCCCCTCTCGATTCTCCACTGTCTCACCCCTTTTCCCATCTCCCGACTTTCGGACTCGTGCAGTGAGCTCCCCTTCTCCTTATCAGCTCCATCCCCTCCCCTTTTCATTCCCGCATTCTCCCTTCTCTGCTTCTTTACCCTCTTCTGTCTTGTCCTCTATTCCTTCATCCGGCCCCTGGGCTATCTTTCCTCGGACCTGCGCAATGAGTCCCCTTCTAAATTCTCAAGAGAAACGGTCACTCTGAATGCGGGCCTTACTCACTCCCCCGCCAGCATCTTCAGAACCTGTCATTTCGTCAGAGCATCCTTCAACGCTCCTAATATTCCCGCTCATCACGCCTCTGTTTTCACCTACCTCTCTCACCGTAACATCCCTCCTTCAATGGCACGTAGTGAGGACTGTTTTCACTGTGCTGATCTGCAGGCTGAGTTGGAGGAAATAAGGACTCAGCAATCCATTTTAGACGACAAGCAAAAATTATTGGACGCAAGACTGGAAGAGCACGACAGGCGTCTGGATGAGCAGAGCAGAAGGATCTTTGAACAGGACCGCATCAATACTGAAAAATATAAAGCAGAAATCCAGCTGTTTCTGCACAAAGCAGCTTCCCTCCAAGAGCAGTTCAGACAGCTCACCAACCGCTGCGCCCATGCCGAGGAATCAATTTCCATAATGAAATTCATGATGGAAAAGAAAAACGCCATTGCCACCAGCTCCTCCAGCGTCAAGCAAGAAGTAAAAGATGACCAGCCGGAGGAATCAACGGCAAGACACATTCAACACATCATGATTGACTGAATGAACTATAAATGTATTTTTCTGTTATTTTCCTTCATTAGAATCTATAGTAGCTCTGTTTTAGATAGTAGCAAAAATAGCAAAGTAAGGATCAAGGAGGTAGTCTCTTTTTGTAAACCCCTTGATCTTACTCAGTCTGCGCATATTATGTACCAGAGGAAACTAAATCCCTGGAATTTTTCAGAATATAATACATAGCAACCGAACTTTTAAAAAAAAAAAAAAAATGTATATATCTATAAACTACTATAATATAATACAAGACAATATATTTATCAACTATTAGATTATTGTCATTTTCATGTTTATTTACATTTTTTTCCTTTAAATTCAATATAAATGAGACAACATCACAGTGATGTCCAACCATGGAATTTAAATTAAGCAAATATAAAACGACTTAATACAATAATTTAATACTCTATTTATTTATATATAAAAACAATAAATTTTGATAATAAAACATTTTAGCATACGTAAACAATTAAAAGGAATACAACATTATTGAAATTTTAAATAATATGATTTTTTATAATTACTTTTAATATATGGTTTTTATATAATTAAATTTATATAATGAATTTAATATTTCAAATAGTTCCCCACCCCATTCCCCCATCGGATGCGGGTGCAAGCATGGCATAACGGCATGGGGGCGGGCTTCCCACTGGGCAAGTGGCAGCCCAGGCCCGCCACATGTCACCGGCATTTAACTCACGGAGTTAATACACCCTCTAGACACTTCCTCCGCGGCATTCGAGCTGTTATGTCCTCCCCTCCTCGCGCGAAGTCTGCATTTCCGCCCTCCGGGAAACTTATGACGAGTTCTGGTTCGCACATGGCACGCCACAGGTCTTCTCCTTATAATTACAGTGACTACAGCGAGGTAATGTATTGTTTATGGCTTGTCTGGGTTTACGACTGGTCTGGTAGCTCTGTGTTGTGGCAAGTTCCGAGAGACAGGAGCGGCGACGCAGCAAACCGGCTCCTTGCTCTTCCCTCCCCTCTCTCTGTGCTCAATTACAGTTGCTGGTGGCCTGCGATCAAGCCTCGTCCTGCTTTCTTACCTGGGCCTTCAGTCATTCCCTGGTCTGCGCTTTGGTTTGCTCAGTTCTGCTGTAGCAATCCCCTCCTGCAATTTCCGGTGCCTTCTGTTGCTATTTCCTGTGCCCTCTGGCCTTCCCGCGCCTCTACGCCTCCGCTGCATTATTCCCAATCCATTTTGCATCGCTCCAGCCTCCTCTGTGGCCACCCCGGTCTGCAATGCCTAAGGAAAGGCTACGCGCAAGTTTCCGCCGTGGCGGGTCTCGGGGAGGGGCGAGAGGTCGTGCCTCCATCCCTCGTTCCTCTAACTCGCTGTCGGACGATGCAAACAATGCTCGTCGCCGACGCGGAAGAAGACCAGGGCAAGCCCAAGCCTCGGCTTGCCATCACAGCTTCCATCCCTCCTCCCGCTTCAGCTTTCCCTGCCTTCTGGATTCCGACACATACTATGTGTCTGTTAAAATTGAAAAATGTGAGCATGAGGCTCAGGGACCAGCAGCAGCGGAACACAAGCCTCCGGCTCCAATTCTGGAACAGCCACCCTTGTCACCTGCACAGAGGGTCGGACCTGCAATTCTGCCTCCAGCTCCAGAACAGGGGCAGCATCACGCGGCAGAAGCATCAGCGGGAGCAGTGGCCGGTCCAAGCGCACCTGCAGAAGATGACGCGCCTCACACCGATTCAAGCGAGCCGGATCCATATGCTTGTCGAGTGGTGGAAGAGGTGCCATCAACCTCTGTGGACGACTGAACCGGTTCTCTAGGTTAACGGGCGACGGGTATGGCAATGTCTTTTGTTTCTCTGTTGGGTAATCACATGCCTCTTTTTCAGTGCTCTTTCGATATGTAAGGTTGGTGCGCTGTCTACAGCGGCACAACCACAGTTCTTATGCTATGCTTATATATGCGGTGTCAATGGCGGAATCTAGTGTCCAGGATTATGTTTTGAGTCAGTCTGGGGGTTCTGGGTTATGGTTAAGAGTCTGTATGTCGGAAAATATTTGGGTTTCAGGTCTTTTCTCCTCACTGTCAGAGTTTTGTAACAGCAGGCAAGTCTCCCAATCTTGGGGAAGGACAAAGGCAAAATCCATCTCTGTAGGATGGTGCTATCCGAGGTCCGCCTCGTTGTAAGTTTCTGAATTTTTTGTACCATAATAGAATTAGCATAATTTACAAAAAAAAAAAAATATATTTCAAATAGTTTTCTGTTTGGGGTAGCTCAATTGGCAATGGTCGTGGAAATGAAGTCTCACTGAACCAAAAGTCTTGGGTTCAAATCTTGTGCTATCCCCTGATTGAGGTGAGAAGTTGGACATGATGAAGATGTAGTCCTACCAAGCTTACAAAAAAAATATTTCAAAAAGTTAATTTACATAACATATGAACAAAATTAAATTAAAACTGAAATAAAATTTAAATTCAAATTCACGTCACTTTAAACTAAGTCCCTTTTACTTTTATAAAGTCTAGTCAAAATAATTAAAACACTGGTTGAAACTTTAATTCATTTTGCAGCCATCCACAGTTTTAAGTAAAACCAAATAAACTTACCAATTGAGTAGTTTCGCACAATTTAAAATAATGAGGACCCAAAAAAATAAAAAAATAAAAATAAAGAAAAACATGGTAAGCAAACAAAGTAAAAAAATCTTCAAATATACTATAAACCAAAAGTTAAATATCTACAAATCTGTATTGTAATATAAATTTACAAAATAGGCTTAAAAATATATAAGGAATTTATATTTTATATACATTTTTAACTAATTTTCTTGTTATTTTTTACAAGATTATATATAATATATATATATTATATATATATATATATATATATATATATATATTAAACTAACTTTAAGTTCTAAATAACTTAATATTTTAGAATACATTGCTCTAAATTGTAATTAATAATAATTTTTCTTGAATTTTAGAAGAATCTATTATATTTATATATATAATGCTAGAAAAAAAGGAAAAAAAAATCATTTTTGCTAAATGAACAACTATTTTGACTAGATATTTACTTTAATTCATAGCATATCAACTAATGGTAGACTTTATCATAGACCTCATTTAAGTCATTTATAAAAAATAATAATAATAATAATAACAATGAACCTGGATTCTAGAAAACAAAACACAAAAATTATATTTTCAATCTATATTGAATAAAAAAGTACATGCAAGCCAAATATGTATCAGAACATAAATAAAACATGGATGATGGAATAAGTTACAATTTGCAGGCAATAAATGGGATCATTACTTTGAAATCTCAACACAAATGATAAAAACCATGAAGCAAGATAATTAACCATTGTTGCTCATTTCCTCGTAAAACAACAGAGCACTTTAATCTCACCTAATATCAACATTAATGTATATGTGAATAATTTGATTAAAATAATACTTAAATATAATGCATATCGCAGCCTCCATTCAATTTGTCAGGGCTCGCACCAACTCATATGTAGTATTGTAGTTGGAGCCAATTTGGTCGAGAACTGTCAATAGTTGGAGTGTCCAGAGAGACCATTCAAACGACAAGGTCGACTTTTGACCTCATAGTCGGGTCTGACTTCCAACTTGATTTCAGCAGGGACCACAAAAGAAATATGTGTGCATAGTTGAGCATGTTATAGTGAAATGTCATAGCAGTGTTCAAAAGACAACGCCGACCTCCGACCTCATAGTCAGCTTGACCTCTGACTTGCTTCTGGCAAGGTTCACAAACAAAATATATATACATAATTTTGATTTTTCATATAACATATTATAATAAAATCAATTTAAAATATTTCATTTTTTTATCAATAAAAAAATATATATATATATATTCAATACATTATTCTTATATACCCGGATGCGGGTGATTTTCGAGCGCGTGCCCAGCACGTATAACGCCCTCTCAGCAGCTGGATGCCCACCTGGTCGCATTTAAGCAGGTTGATCTCACAGCAGAGGAGAGATCCTGGGTTAACATGCGCGTTTATTATGGTACCTTCAGGCATTAATGGAGGTCAGTGGAATGCAGAGGCATTTACGCCTAAGAGCAGGCCGGTCATGAGGCCCAGCAATGTTATAACCGCCCAGCTCCCTCCCCGCCATTGGCATTTCCTGTCTCGGAGCATTGGTAAGTCTAAGTGCAAGTTTCCTCTTCTTGAGGTTGAGACTATTGCGCAAGCCTCCTCCCCGTCCCCCAACTCTCTGCTGCTCGGTTTTCACAATCGCAAACAGGTGCTCACAATGCCTCGCAGCAGAGGAATTCCGCGCAGAGGAGGCTCTTCGGCTCCCAGAGGTCGAGCCCTGCAATCCCCTTCTCCGCTCATCATTCCAATTTCCTCTGCCTCTCCGTCTTCACCCCTCCCCAATCCATGTAGACCTATCCCGAATTCCTCCTTTCAGACTTCCCGCTTCACATTCCGCAGTCGTCTGAACAAGCCAGTGGTTACCTTTACGACTACCATTCTGGTAGCAGAAGAGGCGGAATTGCATGAGGACCCAATTAGCTCTTCTTCCACCCCATCTCCGGAGGAAATTCTGGCTCAGGGAGAAGGGGAAGAACCGAAGTTCACCGCCGAACACATGCAGGAGGACTCCCCTGCCGCCAAGGATGCCACCCGTCAACGCACTCCGCCTCAGGAAGAAGTTATTGTTTGCGGTCCTGTTCAGCACAATTTTGGTATTCTTCATCTCGTTACCCCTACAGAGGACGGAGCGAAAGGCAATGAAGAAGTCACCTGGGTCGAGGCACCAGGTACTCAAGCTGAGCGGGACACCGACCCTCCGATACCGCATGAGTAATTTCTTCCTCTACGAAGTCTGGTTGCGACACCTCCAAGGTCTAAGTTTTGATTTAAAATCTCTGTTACTGTCTTTTCTATGCTATATGGTCAAAGCTGCAAGTTTCGGTCAGCTCCTTATCCGACCTCCCCAAGTCTTTTTGGAATGCTAGTGGATGTTTTATTTTTTTTGGAAACTCTGATATGCGCAGTGTTGCCGCAGAATACTAAGGCTGTAAATGTCCTCTGCTATGCGCTTTTTTGCTTGTAAGGAATGGTTAACTGGAAGCAGTTCTTTTCAGTGTTGTAAACGATGTACACATACATGTTCAGTTGCTCCTCTCTGAACTCTGTTTCTTCTTTCGAGGGCTGGTTCACTCACCCTCTGAGGCTGCGACCTCATTGTAAATATCTCTTTTTTTCATATTAATAGAAATAGTCTTATTCAAAAATATATATAATAATATATTTAATTTATATTATATTATATTATATATATATAATTTATATATATATTATATATATCTTATAAGATAAAATGTTTCAAAGACGGGAACTCATTATCCGTTCTTTAAAGAAAACGATAATGTAAATATGCTTATTTTTTTTTTTCTTTTTCAAATAATAATGATAGAAATTAATCAACAATAAACAATATATATTATTATAAAAACCATTTCATGACTTATTTATATTTATAAAAAAATTCCATTAACAAAAAAAAAAAAATCACCAAATGTCACATAGTGAATGTATAATAACAATTAATTTTACTAGATATTTAAGTTTTAATTTATAAGATATCAACTTATGATAAACTTGATCATAGAGCTCATTTAAGATGTTTATAAGAAATAATAATAATAGCAGTGAACTTGGATTCTACGAAACAAAACGTAAAATTTATATTTTCAATTTATATTGAATAAAAAACTAAATTACCAATAGAGTACTGTAATCTCACCTAATATCAACATTAATGTATACCTGGATAATTTTGATTAAAATAATATTTAAATCAAATGGATATTGCAACCTTCGTTGAATTTTTCTGACCTCACACAAGCTCCCATGAAGTATTGAAGCTTGAACCAAATTGGTCGGGGAGTGCCAGTGGTCAGGAATGTCTACATAGACCATTCAAACGAAAATGTCGACCTCCGACCTCATAGTGGGGGCCGACCTCCAACTTACTTTCAGTAGGGGCCACAAAATAAATATGTGCATATAGTTGTGTGTGTTTACAAGGGCCACCTCCAACCTCATAGTCAGCCTGACCTCCAACTTGCCTCTAAGTAGGCCCACAATAGAAACATATGTGTACAGTTGGCATGTTTATAATTTATTATTTTGTTTTTTGATATAGCATATTATTTATAAATGTAATTTAAAATACTTTATTTTTTATCAACTAAAAAAAAAATTACAAACTATTTTTATAAGACCAATTTATTTAAACCAATTTTACAGAAATATTACTATTCTTTCTATCTAAAAATTTAAGATAACAATACCAAAAGCTACATACAAATTAAAACAAATTAGTATTAAAATGTTTAAAGGATATGAACGCATTATCTCTCGTTTAAAGAAAAAATAATATAAATATGGTTCATAAATTACAAAAGTCAAAAATAACTAACTTAAACGGCACTCACAACTTCAACATTGCTCGAAGCTCAGCCTTTGCCAATATGGGTCGGAGGTCGGCCTTTTCCTTATGATTCTTCTCCACAGACATGTCGACTACCCGATCACGAAGTGGGGCCCGACCTGGACTACATGTTTCCTCCGACTCAAAAAGAAACCCAAAAATTTGACATGGAGAGGGATGCCTTTATTCTTAGTTTCATTTTTTTCAAACGTACTGTTAAAAAATGGAAAGGTCAAACTGGAATGAAACTTACACACTGAAAACTAGCATCTCACAAGTGAGAAAGCTACACCTAGAGACTATCTAAGTAGCACGCTCTCTCTTATTAATCATTAAATTATAAATATATAAGTTTGCATTCAATTTAGGGAGATAAAAACCATCTCCTAGAAAATAGGAACTAACTCTAATTTAGGACACACACACAACCGCGAAACAAACTTTCTACATTAATTTTCAACTCTCCCCCTTAATGGAGAAAGGATTCACTTGCACACCTAACATCTCCCTAAACAATTCAAATTTAGTCTTCCAAAGAGGCTTGGTGAAGATATCAGCAACATTTTCACAGGTGTTACTATATTCAATAAAAATCTCTTTGGACTAAACCTTTTCTCTAACAAAATGAAATTGAGTATATATGTGTTTTGTGTTTTTATGAGAAACAGGATTATTTGCCAGCTTGATTGAACTTTGGTCGTCGCATTTGATCATCATAGCATCATTTTGTTCTTCCCTTGCACATGAAGGAGTCTCCTCAACCAAATTGCTTCACAAGTGGCTGCACATACAACTTGATACTTTGCTTCTGTTGATGATAAAGATACAATACTTTGATTTTTACAGCAGCAAGAAATGAACCCGGACCCAATATTGAAAGAATACCCTGTTATAGATCATCTATCGTCCAGATCTCCAACCCAATCTGAATAGCATGTCAGTTTAACATCAAAAGAATCAATATATTTAATGCCAAAATTTATATTTCCTTGAAGATACCTTAAGACACCTTTTTCTGTCACACAATGGTTTTCAAGTGGTTTTGTCATGAACTAACTCAACACCTTGACTAAATATGCTAAGTCATGTCTGGTTGTAGTCAAATAAATTAAGCTTCCAACCAATTTTCTGTACAATGTAGCATCCACCTCTTTAGAACCATAATCATTTTGAAATTTAACATTATGTTGTATAGGTACTCAAGCAGCTTTACACTGATCCATTATGAATTTCTTCAATAATTCCCTGATATACTTCCCTTGAGTAACAAAAGTCTGGCTAGAGTCCATCCAGACTTCAAGACCCAAACAACAATGCATTTCTCCAAGGTCTTTCATTTCAAATACCTGTGACATTTGCACTTTTATTTCCACAACCAATTCATTAGAATTTTCAGTAACAACCAAATCATCAACATATAAGGAAATCAACACAATTTGCCCCTTTAAATCAAATCTAGTATACAGATTTTGATCATTTTTACTTCTCTTATAACCATGTTGTAAGAAGAAAGAGCTTATCTTTTCATACCAAGATCTGGGAGCCTATTTCAACCCATACAATGTCTTCTTTAATTTACAGAAAAAGTGTTCCTGCCCCTTTTAAATAAACCATTCTGGTTGAGTTAAATATACCTCTTCTTTACAGCTCTCCATTTAGAAAAGCAGATTTCACATCTAGTTGGTGTAGGCTCCAATGGTACTTAGTAGCTAGATCTATTAACATTATAATGGTATTTAACTTAGCTATAGGAGAAAAAGTCTACTCATATTCGATTCCTTCTCTCTGTGAGTACCCTTTGGCCACCAACCTAGCTTTATACTTGTCCACACTACCGTCTGCTTTGAACTTAGGTTTACCTAACCATTTACAACCTATGGGTTCTTTTCCTTTTGGCAGTTCAACTAATTCCCAAGTTTCATTTTTATTTATGGACTCGTATTCTTCTTCCATTGTTGACCTCCATTCATCATACTGATTTGCTTCATTATAATTCATGGGCTCAACAACATTTAAAATACTAGTCATAAGAGCATAATATTTGTACCTTGCAGGTAAGTGAGTCTACCTACCTAATCTCCTTGGTAGTGGACTTGCCTCAATTTTGTCTTGTGTGATTTCTTTCTCACCTCTGCTCTGAATGGACTTCAACTGTTGAATGTATTCACATCGCTAGGTTCCTCTTTTTGCAGTTGTTGTTGTTCCAAATGATTGTCTTTGGCTTCATCATTATTGTCATCAATCAGTAAAGGAATGTGTCATTCCTCATAACTTTTGTCCTTATTCCCTTCATCATTCTTCTCATGAAAGATAACCTCTCTACTCGCAAACACCTTGTGAGTAGATGGATTAAACATCTTATATGTTTTGAAATCAGAACAATACCCTAAAAATATGTGTGTTATAGCTTTAGCATCTAATTTCTTCCTTTCTTCCTTAGGAATATGTGCAAAAGCTTTAAAGCCAAATACTCTCAAGTGATGGACTGCATATTTGAAACCATACAAAGCCTCAAATGGAGTCTTGAGATCAAGATACCTAGTTGGACTTCTATTCTTTAACTAAACTACAGTGTTAATTGCTTCTGCCCAAAAACCATTGGATAGGTTCTTACCTTTTATCATGTTGTGTGCGCACTCCACCAGAGTTTTGTTCTTCCTCTCTACAACCCCATTCTTTTATCGAGTGTGGGGAATTGTAAACTGTTGTGCCATCCCATGATCTTTGCAATATTTTATGAAGTTTCCAAGCTTGTATTCTCCCCTTTGATCTAAGCGGAGAATTTTGATGACTTTCCCTGTCTGCTTTTCAACCATATTTCTGAATTCTTTAAAATATTCAAAAGCATGACTTTTCCTTCTAAGAAAGTATACCCAAGAATATCGTGTGGAGTCATCAAGAAATAGAAAAAAATAATAAGCTCCACCTAAGGACCTTTTCTGCATGGGTCCACATATATCAGTATGCACAAGTTCGATATATATTTCTTTCTCTTGTTTAAACTAGAGGGAAATCAACCATACCTTGTTTCTATAGCAGCAATAAGTCATGAAGGTTGATGTGACCAAACCTTTGATGCCAAAGATTCTTTGTTGTCATAGTCGTTGAAGTTAAAATTTGATGTGGCATGCTTGTAACGTTCAACTTATAAAGGCCTCCAACTCGTACTCCTGATGCGATAAGCTTCTGATGATCTAGAAAATCCTTTATAACACAGTAAGTTTTAAAAAATTCTACCTTTAAATTATGATCTGCAATCATGGAGACAGAGATCAAATTCTTGTTAATACCAGGTACATACACGACATTCTTGATGCACCCGATATTACCATCAGTCAATATCACAGGAATATCTCCATACCCTCTAATTTGATATGCTATGTAATCTCCAAGGTAGATGTTAGCGCCATTGTTTGTCTCCTTAAAATTTTCATACCAATGTTTATTACTTGTCATATGAGTGGATGCTCCAGAATCCACAAACCAAGTTTCAGCCTCATCGGTCTCAGCAAAAAGAGCAGCATTAGACACAAATATTTTAAGATCATGATTCTGATCTTCGCTAGAAAAATGCCCTGTATGTCTCTTGTGTCAATGCCTGGTTTCATCGGTTTTCTTTTTATAGCAATCTCTAGCAATATAACTAGTTATGCCACAGTAATAACACTTAATTCCTGAATCATTTCTAGCAGATGACATACCTTGAAATGGCTTTTTTGGGACGGACCACCGCTTTTCTGTCCTCCTCCTAGTTTCCCTTTGAAGAACTTTGTGTTCACTACTAACGCCAAATATATATATTTGAAGGCTTCAGATTCATATGTCTCTCTTCTTCCTGCATCAAAATCCCTATCAACTCTTCAAAGGTGGGAGCTTTCTCCCTCGTTGCAAGCAGTGTAATGAACATTTGATAGTCCTCTGTCATACCATTTAAGGTAATTTTGACGAGATCTGTATTGGACACCTTCAACCCTATGTCACCCAACTTGTCTCTCAGTTCTTTGATCCGTGAGATGAATGCAACAACATATTCACTCTGATCCATTCTGATGGAAAGAATCTTACTCTTCAGAAACAACAGACGATTTGTTTTAAGCAAAGTCTTTCGGTAGAAATCACATAAGAGAAATTTTTGGCGATGTATTTCAAACCAACAAGTGTGGTTCATCATCACGACTAGATGAAGAGGCACACCATGGCAAAGGCTTAAATAGAGAGCAACGTTGAGACATAATTTCAAGTAACGGCTATATTTGAACAATAATATTTAAATTATGATATCAATTTATTAACATATTAAAAACAGATATTGTTAAGTAACTGCTATATTAAATGGCTAGTTTTTGAAAAATAATATTTAAAATTAAATTATTAAAAAAAATCAAACTCTCAACAAAGAGGGAAGTCAAAATTTATAAAAAGGAGTCAAGACCCTAATCGAGACAATAATTTAATATATAAAATTAATGAAAAAACTAAATTAATTGATGGAAAATAATAAAATAACAAAAATATACATAGGTCAAATAATATATATATATATAATAAAACAGGGTCAACAATAAATTATGGGGCTCAGGCTCATTAAACAAATAACAAAAATTCTAAAAGGAGTTAAGAACGAATAGGATGATAAAATACATAAAAAAACATGAAGGATCAAGAAAATAAACTTTAATGTAGAATAAATCAACAACAATTACTATAAAAAGGACACCAATACCTACATAAATAAACAAACATACGAAATAAATCCCAAAAAGAAGCCTAAAAAACTACGAGGACAGGACAAGGACCCAACTTCTATTAATATTCCAACTATCATCTCTATTCAAATTATTGGGTCTTTTTTTCAATTTCTAGGGCCCTCAATTTACGATGATGGAAATGACTAACCCTAGCAACGACTTGGACCTCCTCAATGCAGATGTGATGCTTGGATTTATTTGCATGCTCTGCCAAAGCAGAGGAGCAGGTCCTGCCATGCTTGATGTCAACGGCATGCTCACGAATCCTTTGATTAATCGAGCGACCAGTCTAACCAATGTAGGGAGTCCCACAAGAGCATGGGATAATGTAAACACAATTTATATTTTTGGTTTCATGCAAATCCTTGAGTGTCGCCCAAATGTCATGAGCGGTTTTGCATTCACGAATATGAGGGATTATGTCATCTTTTACCGACATATTCAACAACACCTTCGCTTTATTTCCCCTCTTTTCCCAATCTTGAACTGATGCGGTAGTGGCACCTCTAGCTGTAGTCGGCTTTACTTCATCTCCGTTTTCAATTGTCCATGCACTCAAACCCTCAAGCAATGTCTGCAACTTGAAATTCCAATTGGTGTAATTTGACCCATCGAGCTTATTTCTCTCATTAAGGTACATCTCTGCAATGTGGTTATTCATTATGACAAAAACCACGACTTCACTAACAGATCCACTGGTCCGATCTACAGAGCCAGTAATCTGACACCTGATCTACGAATCCAACACCAGATCCTCGAACAGTTGATCTACGGATCGAACTCTAGATCCTCCAATATTCGATCTACAAATCGAACTCTAGATCCTCCAATAGTCAATTTGCCAATCGAACTCCAGATCCTCTAACATTCGATCTGTGGATTGAACTCCAAATCCTCCAACAGTCACTTTACGGATAGAACTCTAGATCCTCCAACAGTTGATCTATGAATTTAGTTCCAGATCCTCCAATATCTCCAGATCCAGGTGCTACAGATCCAACTCCAGACAGATGGCCTTCAAAAAAACATTGGACATGACCACCAACTCAAGCACTTCTGGTCTCGGCCCACCTCCAACAGGCAAAAAACATTAGCACTATTTCACTGTACTACAGGTCACATTGATGAAAATTTACGTAAGTTTTTTGGATCAGCGCGTGTTTGACCCCTAAAACCAACGCTGATAAACATTCTTTCATAATGCATATCCAGAGTTGATCAACACGGGTTTGACCCCTAAAATGAGTGTTGATCAGGCTTCCTCAAAATTTCAGTGCTCCATTACAAAGGTAATTGAACTATCCACCAAGGCTTAACTCATCCACCAAGGCTCTCAATCTACCCACCAAGGCACACTCCCCACAAACCCAATTCTCGGTGCTCTATGTTAAAAATGGAAAGACCAAATTGGAATGAAACTTTTACACTGAAAACAAGTAGCTCACAGGTTAGAAAGCTACACCTGGAGACTGCCCAAGCAGTATGCTCTCTCTCATTAATCATTAAATCAGAATTATATAAGTTTACATACAATTTAGGGAGATAAAAACAATTTCCTAGAAAATAGGAACTAACTATAATCAAGGACACACACACAACTATGAAACAAACTTTCTACATTAATTTTACACTCGTAGTCTTACAACTGTGGCTCGAGCATGTTCGTCTATGAATAAAACTTAGGAAGAACGCACATTGGAAATCGCATTGTTGGAAACTCAAAATATTGGTAGAATTGGTCTCAAAAGTTCTCCAATATCATTGAAAGTTGAATTTTGGCGTCAATTCTTTTAGGTTCTTGTTTTTCTAGTTGGGAATTATCTGAGATTGTAATTTCCCATCAATTAAACTATAACTTTTATTCCAATAAATTTAATGTTTTGAAAAACAAAATAATAGTAGCAATGTATCCTATGACAATGAACTGAACATAAAAGCCATGAGAAAACTCGCATACACAAGATGAAACTATGAACTGTAAATTTTAACAATCTAATAAAGCTTATCTATATATTTTTTCATATATTTATTACTCAAGGGCCTTATGTAAATGGAAAGATCGGTCAACTTCTGACATTGCAAATTTTAGAAATTTAATAATTAACACATCCTTGTGTCTATGCATTGTGTGCAACTGAGCTCGGAGTTATTGTAACAACCATGGTGAAAATTTCATATAGAAAAAGTTAATAAAGGAAAAATAATGACCACGATTGATGGGGCACGTATTTCGAGCTTAATGTTGGGCAAAACATCCTAGTGTGGGTATTCATTTGGTTTATTATGGCTAAGAAAATTGGCAAAGGCAATGGCAAAGGCTTTGGAAAGGAAAATGACATTTCTGGCACATTTATTTATGAAAATAATAAAAATTAGGCGAAAATGAAGGTGAAAGGTCACATGTTGCATGTGAAGAGGAAAATGAAGGAAAATAATGGAAAATGAAGAAAATAGAGGCCTAATTGATAAAAAGGCTTCTGTGGATCAGTTTGTATCTTTTTGTCAGTTTAGTTTTGGAGTTGTCTCGTTATTCTCTTTCTCTCTCTCACTCTTGGACACTTAGAGTTTTCTTGAAGCACTTTGGCACTGGATCAAGAAAGGCAAAGAAGGTCAGAGGAAGGAAGGAGCAAGCAAGGAAAAGAAGGATCAAGCCGCTACAGTAGGATTCCTTGCAGGTATCGATTTGCATGTGTGTTTTCCTTGCTAGATTTGGCATGCATGGTATTGCATGTGGTTCTTTTGTTGTTATGACATGGGTTTTGCCAGGTGTGACAATGTTTTCATCCTAACCTTTCCATTTCTGGATAGCCATGGTGTGATGGGATTCTCATGTTTTGGTTGAGCTGGATTGTCGGATGGATTCAAATCCGAGTGAGGTGGATCTTCAAATGATAGAATACATGGCCTAGTGACCCCTAAATCGGACTAAGGGTTGCGGTAAAGCCGAATTTTTCGTTGCCTCGGTGGGCCTAGGAATCCTTGACCAGTGAATGGCAGAATATATGGTAAATCTTAGAGGTGGGTGCTCTCCATTAGGCCTAGTAATCCCGAGATGGGATATGCAGTAAATCTTGGAGAGTGGATCTTAGTTTAGGGCCTAGTTATCCGGTGTGGATTACGGTAAAGCCTGAGAGACTAGGAGACAGGAAAATTCCTTAGATGTAGGTGAAGAAATCTGGTGGCATCCATGCTTATTTGGCCTAGTGATCTGGTGGATATCATGGTAAAAATGGTTATTACATGTTTATTGTGTTGGCCTCATGATCCAGGATGGATTATAGTAAATCATGGTTTCTATTGATGAGGGTGAGGTGGTTTAGCCTTGGGATGCCCTGGTCGGTTCTGTTGGTTTGAGTCTCACATTCATGCTTGGAATATGGCATGGGGGTGAATGGTTGAAGAGAGAATTAGCTCTGCCATTCTATGGTCGTGTGGAATGTGGTTGTCCCATCCTGGGGTTGGATTTTGCATTCATTAATAAGAGGTTCTCTCCTTGATATCTTATGTATAAATGTATTGGTTTATATGTGGATTGTATGGCTAATGTATCCTTGATATTTTTGTTGTTATTATGTTGATTATAAGCATGTATTATGTTAGTGATGATGTATGGCTTTCCTGATTTTTTGATTTGTAAATGAATGAAAAATGTATCTATGACCTAATAGATGATAATGCAACTAATGACATAATGGAACAATGCTTCTTAGTGATTCTCAAATAAGTATGAGACCCCTATGCTTAAATATGTTGTTTACATGTGTAGATTACATATTTGTGATATGTTTGATGAAATGTCTGTCATGACTAGTAGGGATCCAGTTAAGCCCTTGTTCAATTAATTGCATGTGTATCATCACTCCCTTGTTATATTTCTATTATGAAGGTGTCATTTAATTATGGACAGTGCCCTGGGCCCTGGCTTGAAAAAGTGGCTCAAATCCCAGGGACGTTGGCACAAAATTGAGCAAAATAGTCCTCAGAAGTTGGCATACCATGCTGTGGGAGCATCCAGAGCCTTTTGGACACAGGAATGCCCATATCATGGGAGCATCCGAGGGTTAATTGGTATAAAAACTCGGTGAGACCCAGGGGCTGGTTACCGGAAAGTTTGGGATGGTTCATGATAGTCCTCATGCCAACTTGGAAGGTTTGTATGTTGTGTTTTTGTCGATTCCACTTCCTTAAGGTCACATTTGAGGTTGAATCCCATCACAATAGCCTCTCGTCACATGTTTACGTTGGTTGGCCAATTACTTGGGTAGATGTGGGTGGAGGGTGTTAGAGAGCAGTATCAGAGCATGGTTCACCCCTTGGACTAGATGGGTGGTGTGTGTTGGTCATGTATTCACGCTAGTTGCACGTGTGTTAATAATCATTGTGGTCTATGTGCTTGTTGCATATGCATGGTGTCGGTCATGGTTGTAGTGATGTCACTATGTGAAGGAGGATGTTGTTGTTGTGAAGTGTTTCGTCATGAGGGTATGATTGGTTACATGTTGTTTATGCTTGCGTATTGTCAATGTACATTGGTATGGTTGTTGTTGTCATGCATGAGGTCATGGTATGTGTAGTTAATACGTTCATGCATTGATGACTGGACTCTAGCTAGAATGATGGTTATATGCTTATGTATTATATGTATATATGTTGTCATGATTATGTTATACATGTATTACACTAATTGGTTGATCTTGTAGATGAGATATCCTCCCCAAATTGTGGTAAGGTACGTTGGTTTATTGTGATTTGGTTTAGCTAACATAGTATGCCTTGTAGGAAAGAGATCAAAATGGCTAGCAATATGGTAGACTACAAAGACTCTCCCTATGAATCATATGAGCAACGGGGTGTTGGGCACTCTTTTGATTTAGCAGACACATTGAGATGCTTGAAGGAAGAAATAAGAAGTTGTAGGGCGGACAATGACAAAATCATGCAGGGACAAGAGAAGCAAGCAGAGGTTAATGAAATACTTCTTTAGAGTTTGTCAGAATTGTAGCGACAGAGGCCACTTCGGATCAACCATGGACAGGAGGACAAAAATAATGGGGCATATTACAGTAGGTCTCATGGTGATCACAGGTCGAATAGAGATGACATAGTTAGATGTGGTAGATTGTTGGATACTATGGATAAGAGAGGTGATGGATACATGTATTATTCTAGTTAGTTCTAGCTCTAACATGCATCATGATCGTCATCGTTATCATACTTACAGGAGGAGTGATATGGGATACTTGCCAGATGTGTTTAAGAAAGCAAAGCCACCTACTTTTCATGGATACTTGAAGAAGCCAGAAGATGTCAAGGCATGGATACTTGGGATGAACAAGTTCTTTGAGTTGCATGAGTACACAGAAAACATGAAGGCCAAAATTGTTATCTTCAACTTGAAAGGTAAAGTAGATATCTAGTGGGAAGATGTGAAGTGGGTCAAAGACATCAAGACAAAGGACTTGAGTTGGAATGAGTTCAAGAGGATTTTCAGGAATAAGTACTTGTTAGAAAGGTACTAGGACAGTAAGGCCAAAGAATTCTATGAGCTAAAGATGGGATCAATGACAGACAAAGAGTACATGACTAAGTTCTTGGAGCTATTGAAGTATGTACCTTATCTTAAATATCATAAGGCTAAAGTTCAACAATTTGTTAGTGGTTTTCCATTAGCATTTAGAGATCGAATTGAGTATGATGAGCCTTGGTCACTTGAGGAAGTTATTGGGAAATTGGAGCATTGCTATGAACAATCAAAGCGTAAGAATGAATCTTAGCAAGGATGAAAAGGGAAGGATAAGGATAAAAGTAAGGTCAAATGGCAGCTGAAAAGAACTAGGCATACAAAGGAAGCTTAATGCAGCTATATAAGGACATGGGTCACAACAACAGCATATAGGTGATCGCACTTGATGGTTGGAGTGTTGGACATGTTGTAAGGAACACCTTAAGAGATATTGTCCATAAAATCAAGGTGGTAGGCCTTAGATATATAGTGCACGGGGGGCGCAAACTATTGGGGATGTTGGTTAGAGCATTCCTCGTATCTGTGCAACACTAGATAACGAACATGCAGACCATCAGGAATCTATCATTGAGATGGACAGTAAGATTTGTGATCAAGTTGTTTCTATTTTGATTAACCCTAGATCTAATTATAGTTATGTTAATCCTGAATTGGTGGATAAGTGTGGATTGAATAAAGAAGTGCACAAAATCTTGGTTAGCGCAGTTGGCTATAGGTACAAAGAAGTGAGTTCACCATTGGGTAAGAGCTTGTGCATTTGATTTGAATGGCATGCCTGCTGCAACACATTTGAATGTATTACCATTCGTATCATATAGTATGTTGTTGGGCATGGATTGGTTGTACCTTCATATGACCAAGGTGGATTGTTATGACAAAGCCATTGAGTGTGTAGATGACAATGGGGAACCAAGAGTCTTATAAGAAAAGAAGAAAGTCGCATCAGTTAGGATGGTGACAACTATGCATGCAAAGCATAGTCGCAAAAAAAGGTGTGTGTTATTTCCAATGCATATTTCTAGTGACAAAGGTAAGGAAGTTGAGGATGCAGATGTTTTGAGCAGGTATCCAGTTCTACAGTAGTTTCAGGATGTGTTTCCCGAGGAGATTTCAGAGTTTCCACCTCATAGGGAAGTAGACTTTTCTATTGAGTTAGTGTCAGGGGCAACTCCAACATCAAAAGCACCTTATAGGATGAGCACACCTGAGTTGGTAGAGTTAAAGTTGCATCTGAAAGAGATGATTGACAAGGGATACGTTAGGCCAAGTGTACACACTGGTATTGTTTGTGAAGAAGAAGGATGGTCCTCTTAGATTATGCATTGACTACATGCAGTTGAACAAAGTGACTATCAAGAACAAGTATCCATTGTCAAGGATTGATGACTTGTTCGATCAAATGAAGGAAGCAACAATGTTCTCGAAGATTGATTTGAGATCATGATACCATCAGGTACGCATCAAAGAGGAGGACATTTTCAAGACAACTTTCTGGACGAGGTATGACCATTATGAGTTTGTTGTAGTTCTATTCAATTTGAATAATGCTCCAACTACCTTTATGTGCTTGATGAATATTGTGTTGTGTCCCTATTTGGACAAGTTTGTTATTGTATTCATTAATGACATATTGGTATATTGTAAAAATGAGAAAAAGCATGCCGAGTATTTGGCAATTGTGTTGAGGTTGTTGAGAGAGCATCAATTGTATGCTAAGCTCAACAAGTGCAGTTTCTCTCAGACTAGGATACATTACTTGGGACATGTTGCCTCTAAGGAGGGCATAACAATGGATCTAAAGAAGATAAGAGCTACCATGGAGTGGGCATCTCCTAGGAATGTAGATGAGGTGAGATCCTTCATAGGATTGGCAGGTTATTATAGGAGGCTCATCAAGAACTTCTCGTTAATTACTTATCCTATTACAACTTGCAGAGGAAAGGTAAGAAGTTTGAATGGACAGAGGAGTGTGAGGTCAGTTTTGAGCAACTCACACAGTTGTTGACACATGCACTAGTGCTAAAGATTTCAGATCTGAATAAAGAATTTGTAGTATGTACAGATGCTTGCAAGAGAGGACTTTGTGGAGTCCTTATGCGGGATGGACAGGTCGTATGTTATGAGTCATGAAAAATGAATGAGCACGAGCAGAACTACCCCACACACGATCTTGAGTTGGCAGTGATCATACATGCGTTGAAGATGTGGAGGCACTATCTTTGTGGTAGGAGGTTTGTACTAATGAGTGATCACAGTGGGTTGAGATACTTGTTTGACCAGCCAAATATGAATGCCTGATAATCTAGATGGTTGGCCACAATCGTTGAGTTTGATTTTGAGATCAGATATATCAAAGGAAAGGAGAATAGGGTCGTAGATACTCTTAGCAGGCGGATACAGGTAAATCATATAGCAACTATGAGTTCCTATGGGATAGATCTACAGGATAGGATCTTGCAGGCAGGTCAGCAGGATGTCAGGTATATGGAGATTATGCACAGGTTGCAGCAAAGTACATGTATAGGTACGTATAGTCGTACATGTATAGCTACAGGTGCAGGTGCACAGGGTGTGGACTATTGTCTCACGATGGATGGATTAGTCAGTTTTAGAGACAAAATATATGTGCCAGATAGCAATGAGCTCAAAAAGGTGATCTTGAGGGAGTTTCATGCGAAACCATATTCAGGTCACCCCAGTTATCAGAAGATGTTGACAACAGTGAAGAAGTTTTATTATTGGCTGAATTTGAAGAAGGATGTAGAAGAGTTTGTGGTTAGTTGTTTGGATTGTCAGCAGCTAAAGGCATAGTGTAAGCATCTAGTTGGATTGTTATAGCTGATTTTGATTCCATAGTGGAAATGAGAGGTCATTTCCATGGAATTTATCATAGGTTTGTCGAGGACACTTAGACAACATGATTCCATCATTTTTGTTGTGAACAGGTTGAAAAAGGTTGCACACTTCATTCTAGTGAAGTCTACATTCTCAGTGAGTGATGTAGCACGGGTCTTCATCAAAGATGTAGTTAGATTGCATGGAGTTCCAAAGAAGATTGTGTCAGACAAAGATGCCCAGTTCACTTCCAATTTTTGGAAGGACTGGTTTGCAAGTTTGGGCACAGAGTTGGACTTCAGTACAACTTACCATCCGCAGACAGATGGACAAACTTAGAGGGTCAATAAAATATTAGAGGACATGTTGAGGATGTACATGATGCATCAACATCGAAAGAAGAATACCTTCCACTGGTAGAGTTAGCCTACAACAATGGGTATCAGGAATCTTTGAAGATGAGCATATTTGCGGCATTGTATGTGCGGAGTTGTAATACTCCCATTAGTTGGAGCGATCCGGTGAACATGGTGTTGATTGGATCGGACATGTTGGTAGACATGGAAGAGAAAATGCAGGTAATCAAGAATAATTTGAAAGTAGCACATGATAGGCAGAAAAACTATGCAGATTGGAACAAGTTGTTCAAGGAGTTCCAGATTGAGGAACAGGTGTACTTGCACATTGAACCAAAGAAGAGCTCTTTGCGAATTTGATCATGTGCTAATATGGCACCTTGGTTTTGTGGACCTTTCAGGATTATTGAGAGGATTGGGCTAATAGCCTATCAACTTGCACTACCTCTGATAAAAAAATTCCATGATGTTTTCCATGTGTTAAGAAGTGTGTTAATGATGTTGATCATGTGACTGATTGGTCTGTATTGCAGGTGGAGCCAGATGGAGAATTCCAACGAGAGCCTTTGTGTATATTGCAGAAAAAGGTGCTCATGCTCTGAAACCGAGCAATTAAGTAGTTTAAAGTGCAGTGGAAGCACTTTGGGCCTGATGAAAATTCATGGGAGATGGAAGATCAGATGCAGGATATGTATCCTTCATTGTTTGTCGGTTGAGTAAAAGTAGTTTTGGTATGATGTTTGGTATATGTTTTGGCATGTGTTTTGGTGTGATGTTTTCATATATGTAAATATGTATATGGATGTAAATATGACCATGACCTATGTTATAAAGCCCTAATAAGTGGTATGAGTGTCATGTCATTGTAGTTATCATGTTGTTATGTTGTGATGCTGGTTAGCTTTTTGGCAGGTTGATCATAGCAAATACTGCATCAAGCTATGTTATAAAGCTCCATTGGCAATATGATTTCTTTCAGCGGTTTTGCTGAGGTATAGGTGTGGTTGAACACTAAGGATGGTGTCCCTTAGGGGGGGGGGGCGGTTCTATAACAACCTTGGTGAACATTCCATGTAATAAAAGTTAATAAAGACAAAATAATAACCACGATTGATGGGACCCGTATTCCAAGTTGAATGTTGGGCAAGACATCCTAATGTGGGTGTTCATTTGGTTTATTATGGCTAAGGAAATTGGAAAAGGCAATGGCAAAGGCTTTGAAATGGAAAAATGGCATTTTTGGCACATTTATTTATGAAAATAATGGAAATTAGGAGAAAAGGAAAGTGAAAGGTCACAAGTTGCATGTGAGGAGGAAAACGAAGGAAAATAATGGAAAATGAGCAAAATAAAGGCCTAATTGATAAAAAAAAGGCTTCTGAGGATAAGTTTGTAACCTTTTGTCAGTTCAGTTTTGGAGCTCTCTCATTATTCTCTCTCTCTCTCTCTCACTCTTGGACTCTTAGATTTTTCTTGGAGCACTTTGGCATTGGATCAGGAAAGGCAAAGAAGTTAAGAGGAAGGAAGAGCTTGATCAAACAACTACAAAAAGATTCTTTGCAGGTATCGATTTGCATGTGTGTTTTCCTTGCTATATTTGACATGCATGGTATTGCATGTGGTTCTTTTTCTATTATGGTATGGTTTTTTCCATGTGTGATAGCATTTTTAGCCTAGCCTTACGATTTCTAGATAGCCATGGTGTGATGGGGTTCTCATGTTTTGGTTGAGGTGGATTGTCAGATGGATTCGAAATTGAGTGAGGTGGATCTCTGAATGATTTGAATTGGATCATTATATTGTTTGTCATCCATCTCGATGCATTTGGAGTGGAAAAATTAGAGGAATCAACCCATAGGACCATTTTTACCAATGGAAGCGAGTTTGGAGAAACGGGGTCTGAAACCTTCTGGAAGCATTTTGAGGAATAAAACAACATTTTTTGGTGTGAACACTTTGTTGCTTTATTGTATCACCTTTTCATGCTATTCTACATACAATATTTCCAATAGCGCAAGAATCATGTCAATTGGAGTCTGTATGCAAAAGTTATGCCACTAAGAAGTTGGCCTTCATGTTTTCACACATATAGTTCAGGAGATGTCGCATCAACCCCCATTATTCATGGAAGGGGGGCTAGCCACATGTTTGTGATGTAAAATACTCTAGAAGATTCTATTTTATAACTCGAGTTAAGAGTTGATGTAGTCAAACTTAACCACTAGTAGGCTATCGGGTTGTGTTATAACTGGGCCACTAGGAGGAAGAGGCATTCCATTCTTTCGAGAGAATTTTGTTCCATAGCTGAGAAAAGATAGCCAGGAGAGATAGGAGGTAGAGCACACAGAGAGGATGTGTGCACTATAGAAACCCACAGGCCACAAGCATTACTTCTTTGTATTTGTAGCCATATTTCTAGACAGAGAAAGAGAGTGAAGTAGCCTCACCTTCCAGGTGGGTTTTCTCCCGAAAGGGTTTCCCAGAGAGCATATCTTGTGTATTATGTGTATGTGATCTTGTTATGATGTTCTATAATTTTTTGCTTGATTTACTTTTACATGCATGCACTAATTACAGTTAATTTACATATCTAGAAATTAAATAAGACTATAATAGTGTAGAATCCCATATTTTAAATATAATATTATCAGATTTGTTATGATGAGTTGTCCAGTGGAATATCCACGGTAGTTTATGGATCATTTGGTATCATATCCAGGTTCCTTTGGGTATTTTGTGGAGATTTTAGAGATCTAGATCAGCGAGGTCTAAAATCGTAAAACCCTGACCATGGCGACAAATCTGTAAATGAACCTCATGATCCTGCTAAGGTGAGGTTTTCGCAGCTCGAAGAACAAGTTGTGGATATAAACCACAATGTCAACCTCCTCATGTTGGTCCTAAGAAATAAGTTGGGAATATTTGGAGAAGAAGGGGGTTTGAATGCAAAGGATAAATCAGAAGGGGGATCGGGAAGATGTAAAGAACCAACCGAAGAAAGAACCCGAAAAAGGTCAACCCAGTTCGAGTGACATGAACCAATCCCAGTTTAAAGTGGAAGCAAAAGTTGATATCAAGCCATACCATGATGAGATTGACGCTCTGAAGCTGAACCACTGGTTGCAACAACTGGAAGTTTATTTCAATGTCCATCAGATCAAGGAAGGGCATAAGATCTCATTCACATAGCTGAAATTGGAGGGCCATGCACTAACTTGGTGGGAGAGCCACACGGAAACCCTAAGGTTGGAGGAAGAACCTCCAATGACTAAGTGGGAGGATTTAAAAACCATCATCAAGTCATAGTTTTATCCCATTGGATACGTGGAAGACCAGTGGATCGGTGGCATTACTTCAGGCAAAATTCGGGCCAAAGCGTGCAGGAGTACACCACGGAATTTAGAAAGATGGCTATAATGATGGGTATCTCTCCAAAGAACCTAGATGTACTCCTCAAGTATTTGGGGGGTTTGCACGGCCATCTATGTGAAAAAGTGACGTTGTTCAAGCCCAAAACGGTGGGCGAGGCTTGTGTACAGGCATAATATCTAGAGAACATAGGCCTAAAAAGAACGCAATCAAGTGGATTGAAGCAAAAGGAGAAACAAGACGCTTCTAAGGAGGGGGAGAAGAAGCAAAAAGGGGGAAAAGATAAAAATACGATAGCCACAACACACCAGTGTAAAGATCCTAGCAACCACTACAATATTGATGGGGATACAGAGGAGAAGTGTTGGAAACTGCATCCAAAGCTAAACCCAAAGAACAAGAAGAAAGACAATAAGAAGAATAATCTCATGGCCACTAATTTGAGCAACCAAGTAGAAATCAGCTTGGATGTGGATGAGAAGATCATATGTACATCAGTGCAGAAGGAGGTGAATCTGATTAGCCTTCAACAACAGGAAGAGAAAGAAATGGCCAAACTTTTCTATGTAAAGATACAGGTCAAGAAGACAAAGATTGATGTTCTGTTTGACTTGGGATTGCAGGAAAATCTCATTGCAGCAAATTTGGTCAAGAAGTTGGGGCTGGAAGTTCATGATCATCCAAACC
Organism: Pinus taeda; assembly: GCA_000404065.3. Taxonomy (NCBI): domain Eukaryota; kingdom Viridiplantae; phylum Streptophyta; class Pinopsida; order Pinales; family Pinaceae; genus Pinus; species Pinus taeda. Next base: position 110,055 of record APFE030160308.1, read on the forward strand.
CATATCCATTGGGATGGGTACATAAGGATGCAGAGCTGAAGGTAACAAAATAGTGTAAAATTAGATTTGCTATCAGTGTTGAATTTATTGATGAAGTAGATCTGGATGTGGTTCCCCTTGATGTATGTGGAGTCGTGTTTGGGAGTCCATATATGTACATGCGTGATGCAATATTCATGAGGAGAGCTAACCAATACTGGCTCATCAAGTATGGAAAATCATTCATCATCAACACACACAAAAGCAAGTCGAAAATTTCACTAGTAAGTGCCAATCAAGCCAAGAAATAGATCAGTTCTAGCAATAAGTATGTTTTATTGTTTTTAAAAGAAAGTCATTATGTAGAGGAGTTAATAAGAGGCAAGGCATCTCTAAAGGGGTGTACTAAGAAAAAAAAAAAAAAAACAATCGGAGGAGTTATTACATGCATACATGGATGTGTTCCGAGATCCTAAAGGGATACCCCCTAAGAGAGAAGTGGAGCACGAGATCCGGCTATTACCAAACTCTCCATTGCCAAATATTGGGTTGTACAGACAGTCTATTATAGAAGCAAGTGAGGTGAAGAAACAGTTGCAACAACTATTGGAACAGGGTGTCATTCGACTGAGTACATCACCATGTGGGCCACCCATAATCATTGTGCCAAAGAAGGATGGGACTTGGCGGATGTGTATAGATTACAAGGCATTGAATAAAATCACGCTCAAGAACAGATACCCCCTGCCTAGGATAGACGATCTGCTAGATCAGTTGCAACAAGTAAAGTATTTCACCAAGCTGGACTTGAAGTCTAGATATCACTAGGTTTGAGTCAAAGAACAAGATACATGGAAGACCGCCTTCAAAACCAAGCAAGGTTTGTATGAGTGGCTAGTTATGCCATTTGTTCTATGTAATGCACCAACTATATTTATGAGATTAATGAATGATGTATTGCGTCCTTTTATAGATTCATTTGTTATTGTCTTTTTGGATGATATACTGGTATATACTGCTACCTAGGATGAGAATATTTCACATTTGATGTAGGTGTTGGAAACATTGAAGAACCACCGGTTGCTAGCAAATCTCAAGAAGTGTGAGTTGCATAGCATTCCTTGGTGTATTTGGATATGTGATTGGTGGAGGAGAATTGAAGATATATCCTTCCAAGATGGAGGCCATCATGAAATGGCGGGTGCCTACTAATGTTACTGAGGTTAGGAGTTTCATTGGAGCAACAAAGTACTTGAGGAAATTCATAGCCTCGTTTTCAATGGTAGCAACACTGCTCCACGCCATAATAACAAGTGGCAAGATTTTCCAATGGGGAAAAGGGCAGCAGAAGGCTTTCGATGAGTTAAAGAAGAAGATTAGTGAAGCACCAGTTTTGGCATTACCAAACTTGCAACAACCCTTTGAAGTGGAGACAAATGCATATGGGTATGTTATGGGAGTTGTCTTGATGCAAGGAGGAAGGCCCATTTTCTACCATTCTGAAGTATTTCATGGGGTAGTTCTTAACTACCCTACCTACGATAAGGAGCTCTATGACATGGTGTAAGTTGTGAAGAAGTGGAAGCACTATCTGATATGAAAGGAGACAATAATGCACGCGGATCACCATCCATTACAGTACCTGTAGGCCCAAAATAAGCTACAGCAGACCAAGCACTACAAGTGGATGGGGTTTTCACAACAATTTCATTTGGTGATCAAGTATAAGAAGCGCAGCACAAACAAGTTGGTCGATATGCTTTCAAGGCCACCCATATCAAATATTACAACTTTGGGGACTCTTATGCACATGGAGCCATTCACCCATGATGCATACATAGAGGCATATTCAAAAGATAAGGACTTTAAGGAGGTGTATCAGCAGTTGTAGAGTCAGAGTCATGTGCACAATGGCGACAACATTGTTGAGTACCATCTCCGGGGTAGGTTAATCTATAGGTTGGATAAGTTATGTGTTCCTAAAAGTGATAATTTGCAGTTGATTAGAGAGGCTCGCACCTCTAAGGTTGTAGGGCACTTTGGTGTAGGGAAGACCATGGCTAACTTGCAGAGGTATGTATATTGGCCCAAGATGCAAGAGCAAGTAACTAGGTTCATAAGAGGACGTATGCTTTGTTGTACTAGCAAGCCTAGCAACAGGAAACATGGTCTGTATCATCCCTTACCTATAACTACTCGTCCTTGGGAAAGCATTTCCATGGAATTTGTGGGAGGTTTACTGATAACCAGGAACAAACATGACTACTTGTTCGTGGTAGTTGACAGGTTCAACAAGATGTGTATTCTGATGTCATGTAAAAAGACCATCAGTGAACAAGAAGCAACAAACTTGTTCTTTGGATAGGTCTAGGTACACTTTGGGATACCAAGGAGCATCATTTCAGACAGGGATGCAAGATTTCTTATTACATTCTAGACTAGATTGTGGGAAAAGATAGACACGAAGTTGAAGAGATCTACAACATTTCATCCACAGACAGATGGAAAAATAAAAGTAGTCAATAGGACATTCATGTAACTTTTGAGGAGTTACAACTAGAAGAAACCAAAGACCTGGGATGAAAATTTGGTATATATACAACATTCTTATAACAAATCAATCCACACTTCTACAGGAAAGTCCCCATTTGAAACTTGTTTTAGATATTTGCCACCTTCACCTTTGGATATTGCATATGGGCAACAAGGAGGAGTGAAGGAATACCTTACAGGAGATGCTTTGAGGGCTGAAAAAATTATAGAGAAGATTAAGAAGATCCATCTACAGGTACAGGAAACACTGAAAAAGTCACAGGTGAAGTATATGGCCCAGCATGATCAACACAAAACAGAGAAATCATTCAAGGTGGGAGACAGAATATGGCTACAGTTGAACAAGGAGAGGTTGCAGGGGCATGGTAACAAAATAAAGGCTCTAAGATATGGTCCCTTTGAGATACTGGAAAAGGTGGATGATAATGCCTATCGACTCAGTTTACCACCATATATGCACATTTAATCAATTGTAAATGTGGAGAATTTGGAACTCTATGAGCCTTCCATGCTAGATCATGAAGAGGAACATGTCCTACCTTCTGTGGAGGATTTGGCACCAAACGCTCAGCAGAGTTGACAAAAGATACAGTTTGCAGAAGAGATCTAGAGCTATAAGACAAGGGCAACAAGACCTTTGGCAGATTAGGTTGAAGGGACAACTTCCAGGCAAAGCTAAATGGTACACCAGAGAGAAAGTGGAGAAAATTTGTCCTCACCTCATTCAGTGAAATTCTTGGGGACCAAAATCCTCCCAAAATGGGGAGGTGTGATCCGAATTGGATCATTATATTGTTTTTCATCCATCTTGATGCATTTGGAGTGGAAAAAGTGGTGGAATCAACTCATGGGACCGTTTCTACTAGCGAAACCTAGTTTGGAAAAAACGGGGTTTGAAACCTTCCGGGAGCATTTTTGAGGCATCAAACAACTTTTTTTTGGTGTAAAAATGTGTTTCTTTCACACAACCCCCTTTCATACTATTCTACACACAAGAAATTTCCAACGATGCAAGAATCACATCAATCAGAGTTTGTATGCAAAAGTTATGCCACTCAGAAGTTGACCTTCTTGTTTTCACACCTATAGTTCGGGAGGATGCTGCATCAACCCCCATTATTCATGGAAAAGAGGCTAGCCACATTCTTTTGATGTAAAAGACTCTAGAAGAGTCTATTTTGTAACTCTAGTGAAGAGTTGATGTAGTCAAACTTAACCACTAGTAGGCTATTGGGTTGTGTTATAACCGGGTCACTAGGAGGAAGAGGCATTCCATTCTTTCGAGAGCATTTTGTTCAATAGCTGAGAAAAGATAGCCAGGAGTGATAGGAGATACAGAAAACAGGGAGGATCTATCCATTGTAGCATCCCACGGGCCACAGGCATTACGTATTTGTATCTGCAACCATATTTCTAGACAGAGAAAGAGAGCAAAGCGACCTCACTTTCCAGCTGGGTTTTCTCCCAAAAGGGTTTCCCAGAGAGCATATCTTGTGTATTATATGTGTGTTTGAGCTTATTATGTCATTCTCTACTTTTCTGCTTGATTTTCTTTTACATGCATGCACTAATTACAGTTAGTTTTACATATCTAGAAATTAAATAAAACTGTAATAGTGTAGAATCTCATATTTTAAATATAATATTATCAGATCTGTTGTGACGAGTTGTCCAGTGGAATATCCACGACAGTTTACAGATCACCGGATGATAGAACACATGGCTTAGTGACCCCTGAACTAGACTGTGGGTTGCGATAAAGCCGACTTTTGTGTTGCCTTAGTGGGCCTAGGAATCCTCGACCGATGAATGATGAGATATATGGTAAAGCCTAGAGGTGGGTGCTCTCCATCAAGCCCAGTAATCCCAAGATGTGATATGCGGTAAAGCCTAGAGAGTGGGTCTCGCTTTAGGGCCTAGTGATCAGGTGTGGATTGTGGCAAAGCCTGAGAGACTAGGAGACATGAAAATTCCTCATGGTGTAGGTGGAGAAATCCAATCACATCTATGCTTGTTTAGCCTAGTGATTTGGTGGAGATCATGGTAAAGCCGATTATTACATGTTTATTGTGTTGTCCTAGTGATCCGAGATGGATTACGGCAAAGCATGGTTTCTATTGATGTGGGTGATGTGGTTTAGCCTCAGGATGCCCTAGTTGGTTCTTTTGGTTTGAGTCAGTCCCACATTCATGCTTGGAATATGGCCCGGGGGTGAATGGATGAAGAGAGAATTGGCTCAACCATTTTATGGTTGTGTGGAATGTGGTAGTCCCATCCCGGGTTGGATTTGTATTAATTAATAAGAGGTTATCTTCTTGACTCTTATGTATAAATGTACTGGTTTATATGTAGATTTTATGGCTGATGTATCCTTGATATTTATGTTGTTATTATGCTAGCTATAAGCATCCATTATGATAATGATGATGTATGGATTTCCTCATATTTTGATTTGTAAATGAATGAACAATGTATCTATGAACTAATAGATGATAATGCAACTAATAATATAAGGGAACAATGCTTCTTAGCAATTCTTAGATAATTATGAGACCCCTATGCTTAAATATATTGTTTATAAATGTAGATTACATATTTGTGATATGTTTAATGAAATGTATGTCATGGCTAGTAGGAGTCCAATCAAGACCTTGTTCAATTAATTGAATTTGTATCATCATTCCCTTGTTATATTTTTGTTTTGAAGGTGTCATTTAATTTTGCGCAGTGACTTGGCTTTGGGCCTAAAAAAGTGGCTCAAATCTTGGGGAAGCCAGCACAACACTTAGCAAAATAGTCCCTAGATGCTCGCATACCATGATGTGGGAACACCCAGAGCCTTCTGAATGCAGGCATGCCCATATCATAGGAGCATACAGGGGTTAATTGGTCCAAAAACTCAGTGGGACCCAGGGGTTGGTTGCCAAAAAGGTTGGGATGGTTCCTGGGAGTACTCACACTGGTGTGGAAGGTTTGTATGTTGTGTTTCCGTCGATTCCAATTCCTTAATGTCACATAGGAGGTTGAATCCCATCACAGTAGCCTCTCGCCACATGTTTACTCCAGTTGGCCGGTTACTTGGGTAGATGTGGGAGGAGGGTGTTGTAGTTATTTTCTTCCAGAGCTAGATGCTTATGTCAATAGAACTCCAACCCCTCGACTATCTAAAACAAAACGATATGGAGTCGGAGCCGCCACCTTGCTCATGAGCCTTTTGAAAATGCAAAGGTCCCTATCCTTTTGACTTCACAACTTTCAAAGTAAATTATGGGAAAACTGTGTTGTAACCACTACAGAAAAACATGGAATTGGGGTCGAGAGACTATTTAAAAGCATACCATATGGAACCCATGCCGGCACCTTATTCACAGAACTTGCACAAATGCAACGATAGGCCAACCGCCGACTTAGTTGTGGTCAGTCACTACTAGTTTATTCCTACAATATTGCATTCAAACCATCGAAACTTGATCCCACAATGTATTTAACACTTATGTTAATAAATAAAATCATGCATTAAACGATAATTTGCTCGCAAAGAGATCTAAAAAACTCACTAGGTTTTCGTTTGTAGAATCCAACAATCCACTTACCTGAATAATTGTTGTGTTCTAAAGTCGAAAGTCTAACCTGCAAATTCTGCAAAACAATGAACCATTAGAAGTCCAAATTATGCCCGACGACCATTAAACCATAAATTAATGTTCATACATTTACCTGTTAGATAGTCGTCAACGAGGTTCGCAATCTTGCGTCCTGCCACATAACCAAACACCTTTAGCATTCTGCACAAAAATTTCACTAATCGCATCCGACAAAGTAAAAAAATACTCACTTGGTAACAACGAAAACCTGACAAAGTTAGTTATACTGCATTCCAACCTCAATAAGTGCCACAACACCAAGAAAATAAAACAATGCCTTTGAACATGGAAAATAACTAAATCTTCTTATCAATAATCCATTAACTATAAAATGTATAATTCAGTCTTACTGGCCCCACCTGGTTAACAGTCTTAAGAGCAATAATGAATAAAGTAAGCCAACATGCTTTGAAAGTGATTAAGCTCACGTAATATTAGGCTAGACCTGGAAAAACGCGCTGGGTATGTAACTACTGCTAGGTAAAGGAATGCTATGACTGGTCGTAAGGAAACTTTACGTACTAGTGGGCCAGGAACTGCCGCTCGTGCTGCTACTTAGTATGAGATCACTTCATGGAGAAATGGGTTCCTTCAACAAGTGCTTTCACTCGTTCAACTGGCGTCTTATGCTATTGGTGCGATCGACTCCTGCCCTTCTAGCTGATAGCTGTGATGGTCTTGGATGCGTACTGGTGCTTTCATTCGGTCAAATGCCAACAACTGGTATTGGTACTGGTGGCACCAAAGCTCAAAGCAACCCAAGTTAACTCCTAGCTATACAAAGAATTTCCCTTTCCTATACCTACTCTATACAATCCGATCAACTCGGTCTATCGTGCATGGCAAGATGATGTCCACCCTCCAAATCCAGAGCCGAGGATGCGATGGCAGGCTAGTGTCACCCAAAGTTTTTAACGAAAAGGCTAATGTTAACTATAGAAAATTAAAAAAATTGAGGAGTATGGACAACCTAATAGCTTATAACCAATCATAAATGTCACTATGTAAACAATGAAATAATAAATAAATATATAATGAAATGATATTTTAAGGTCCACGAGACTAAAAATAGTCTATGAGACCATTAGTTCCCTGTTTTTCACTTTTTTTAATTCAATCATTTTCCGATTTAAATTGATGATGAGCTGGCCCAACCTTCCAACAATCCTCTCACTAAAAAGACAATGCCAAGAAACTGATGCTAACATGTTCTCATAACTTTCTCTAATGTCTTTGAATGCATCACATTCCAAAATGAAATGTTTTTCTGATTCCATAGCCCCAGACGTGCAAAATGTACACACCCATTCTTCCCAAGCTTCTTTGGGCCTTTTCCACCATCCTGTTTCACACTGAAGTTGATGTGAGTTGGTCCTTAATTGAGCAATATGTTGAAAATGCAACAAGATGATGGAGCTTAGTGAAAGGAAGTCGCCTTCACTAAGTGGTCCCGCAGGCTATTTTTGGCGCAAAGTCTATTTTGAGACTATGTCTATTTTTAGACATATGGATCATGGTCTATGAGTTGTAGGATGCTATTTATGGATGATTGGTCATGTTGGTAAAAATAGATGGACCTCTATTTTTAGAGATATGGGTGGAGTCTATTTTTAGACTGCCAGTCAAAAAAATAGAACAGTCGAATATTATTAGCTCTTAATAATATTTGGACTATAAACATTATCTTATCCTCTTGTAGAACTTCAGTTCGAGCTACGGATGTGGCACATGAAACTGCCAGAAGGAAATACGCTTTTCCTATGGGTTAGTTGAGCTATTGCATGAAGGACTTCAGTTAGAACTCAAGTGATTGAGTTTGGTGGAGTTGAATGAGCAGTTGATGGAGTTGTGTTCAATTTGACTTAGTTGAACTAGTTGTATTTAGTCTAACTAACAAACAGACTAAGTGATGAGTGGTGTGAATTAGTTATTAATTAATTCACTAACTATTAACTCATAAATAAACTGAAGAATACATCAGTTAACTCAGTGCATGAACAGTTCAGTGGAGACAAGTGTTAGAGGTGAGTGAAAGGGAAAGACAGCTGTCAGTTGTGACTATAGTCGTGCATGAGATTTGCACATTCAATGGATTGAGTATTGCCAATGAGGATTGTGTGGTATAGGCAAAGGGAATACAAATTTGGATCCGATTCTTCATTCTATTCTCAACAGGATTGCGCAGTGGAGGCAGGCAAGCAACAGAGGAGATTTGAACCTGTGATTGATTCAGATCTGAGCTAGTTTGTGTGTAACAGTGTTATGAAACCAGCTTAAGAAAAGATAGAAAAGATAGATCAACGCCTTAGAATTCAGCATCTTCGAGGGGGCAACCTCCTTTATATTACATAAATGAACAATTTTTGGATGATACAAATGACAAAACCTCCTTTCTATATATAGGAGTCTAAGGAGTCACAA